>CAJHQQ010000369.1:0-210268 GCA_905132885.1 Moricandia moricandioides
GTTTAAGTGATGAGTTTCGTTAACAAATCTAGGGTTGAGAGAATTAGGTGTTCTCTAGACGTCTAGATCAGATTTCAATATCATGTTGAATTAAAAAAAATATTTATGATTCTAGTGACAATTCCATGTTCTCTAGACGTCTAGATCAGATTTCAATATCAACAGAGAATAAAGAGAACAGACAATATTACAAAGGATCAGGTAAGAAGAGCATTATCAAAAAATTGGAATAATTTGATTGACATAAGTGGAACCCCCAAAACAGCCTCCAGAAGATGATCGAGCAAAGTAGAAAAGGACTTCCATTGATGGTAATCAGATGAACAAACAAAAGGAAAAAAACTCAACAATCCTAAAAAAAATTTCATCGTGAAATCATTAGAGGTCTTTTGTTTCTTCTAAGGATCTTTCCTAGAATTTTAGTAACAAAAATCAATCAGTTCTTGTTCTTCGTCCACTGAAAATTGCAGGCAAAGGGGATAATTTTGTGTGTCTAATTTAGTCTTTTTAAGGTTACGATGTTTAAGTTTTGTTATTTTCAAAATCAATTAATAAATTTTAAAGTTGGATTTTAATTAATATAATGACAGAAATGTGAATAGTTTAATGTTCAATGAGTTTTTATGTCTTTTTGTACCTATTCTATTGATTTGCGTTTTTTAAAAGTTAGTCTAGTAATATTTCAATAAATTAGAGTTAACCTGGAAAATTTTATCTTAAAAAAGTACACTATGAATTTAACTTTGGTTTGATGTAAGATATTAATACCACTTGAATTTAAACTAAACCTAAAGTTTTCAGTAATGATATTATTGGCTTTTTACACATCTTTACATTATAATGGAATTAAACATGTTGCTAACACATGTTTATTCCACAAAGTTCATTGTCGCTATCCAATGCTTAATAAGCTTTCACTTCACCAGAGTCTTTGTCTCGTTGGAACGCTCTGGAATGAAATAATTCTTTGAAATATTTACTGCCACCTTTTCCACCCCTTTTCCCCCGTTATCCATTGACCACCTTCGTCATGTAAGCCTACAATTTTGTTCCTTGCTCTATGATTTTTCACCAAAGCGTGATAGAATTTGGTATTTAGATCCTCTGAATTGTACCACATATTCTGACTCTTTTGATGCCAATACTCCTCCTCGTCTTTGTAAGCTTCCTGCAATTTCCGTGATACCTCTATAATCTGCTCCTGAGTTCTATTTGAATCTGTTTTAACTTCTTCAGGGGTCCTTTGTAGTTCACTTATCCTTTCCTTACCAAAAGGTGGATTATTTTGTCTCCATGTAGCAATTCCAAGTCGGCAATTGCATATTTTTGTTGCAAAATCCACATGGTTTCCTTCTATTGAGCCATTCCAACATCTTCCAATTGAATCTAGTAAACCATCTTGACCGAGCCACGTTTATAAAACCAAAAATTTCCTCTCCTTTTACGTTTTATATTCTCTAGAGTTGCTGCTATGGGTCTGTGATCCAAACCTATCATTCCTAGATTTTCAGTATAGGAACATAGGAATAGGGTGCGCCAGTCCACATTTTCCAAAGCCATATCCAACCGACATCGAACCATCTCTTTGCCTCTTCTACCTTGCCAAGAGATAGTGTTCCTCATCGCTTGAAATTGAAAGTTTTCGCGCATCTTAATTGTCCTCCATGTTTCTCGTGGTTACCCGTAATCTCATTTAGATATCTAATGATGAACCATGGATCCGTTCTCGATAGTCCATACCTCCTCACGAAGTTTAGGAACTGGATCCCCATAAACAAAAATTAGAAATAATTTTTTCTCCAGTATTTCCGCTTCAACGTCGATCATTCGAATACTTGTATATAAATTATTGAACTGATATTCATCGTTGAGAAAAATAGCTAATCCTCCATTCGTACCAACAGGATCCACCATACAAAATGAGACTGAAAAAAATCATACCATTTGATCATTGGTCTGTTTCAACATCATACCAAGATAAAAAAACCACTTGCCTAAGAAAGAAACAAGAAGATAATACCATCACAAATCCGGGCATGGACTGTCTTAAGTCATACCATATGAATCGATATAGTACATTTCTATGGTTTGATGAGACCATATACGAAACTGAGCATAAAGCGGATCCTCTTACCCCTCTTGTAAGCTAACAATAACACTATTTCAACCATATATACCCCTTATAGATCTTCCACAACATCAACAAGACAAACATATCAAAAACAAAAATTCTCCTATGCGTTGCCAAAGTAAATCGACACCATTGCCACCATTCCCAAAAGACGCATTTATTCCTTAAGATGATCAAAAAAATCAATCTGAACTCATACAAAATACATAACTTGAAAAGAAACAAAAACAAATAGAGAGCATAGAGACTGCAACATAAACTGCTCATAGAGCTTATTTTAAAAAAACCATGAAATAAACCAACAAATAAAAACCACCATCGAGACATCTGTTTTTTTTTCTTGATTCATCAATCAATTTAAGGGTTGTTGCTACTTGTTTTGGGGTTTGAAAGACCCCTCTCTTCCAGCTTCTTTGCTCCTTCACCCTTAGGTCGTGAACCATTCTTGGCCAGAGCAAGTTTGCGAGGTGTCATTAGAGCCTGAACTGTACGTTTTTAGTTGTTTCCACTCAACACTCCCTTGCTTGAACAACATCTTCCTTGCGCCATTTTTCTTCTCCACTTCCCCCGTAGGCCCATTCTTGTCATCCTCCCCTCTAGCAAGATACTCTGATTCCTTATCATCCATGTTCTCCTCTGTTTCACCCAAAACCTTTGTTTCGTTCTCAATTTTTTCATCTGTAAGGTCTTGGAACTCATCACCTTCATCTTCATTTGTAATCATCCTATCTATAATTTCACTGGTTTCATGCTCATTTAATTCCATCACTTCCTCATCTAACAACTCATTTGTATTTTCTAAAACCTTTTTCATCAAGTCTATAACATCTTCTACAGCATCAAGTTCCGAGTTTACCTTTGATTGATCTTCCTTTGAGGGTGCATTGGTCTTCAATGAACACTTTCCATTCTGAGCTCCATGTTGCTCTATGATTTGAAATTCTCCTCTCTCCAGAGAACTTGTACATAACCCGTGGGACTCCTTTCTCTCCTCATGCCATGAGGAGATGAAGGTCTAAGATGATCCTCATGAGAAGATCTTCTTGCCAGATCCTGATGTGATGTACCATCAACTCTTCCATAATTGCCCATGCTTTTAGTTGACCTCCTCGTATCTCTCCCCCCTGTTAACCCATTTTGAATCGTGCTCTTCAAACATCTTTTTTTGCTTTTCCCATGATATCCCTTCTTCTCAATCCTCTTCTCTTTGAGTTCCACATCCCATTAATCACCACTCCTTTGTAACTCGAGTTACGATCCTCATGACGCCCTATGGTGGCATCTCGAACCTCCTTCTTGCTCTCTACATCCTCTTTTTTTTAAAGGGCATCTATGTATATCATGACATAAGCTAAAACATGCAGTAGCCAAATAACTTCTCATACCATAGAGAAACCATCACTTCCTATCCTCCATGGAGCTCCCCTTCTCGAAAATCCACTATTGATTCAAAGGAGAGATTCTGAAACCCATCAATCCTCACCTTCACCCTGCCATTCATGAGATCCACATCCACTTCTTCACCAATCCCATTTGCAATGCTCTCAAACGTTGGAATAGCCTAGAACTAGAGTGGGATACCAGAAACTCGAACCCAAAATGTGATTTTCGAAGGTTAGTTTCTTTGTACCACTGGTTGCCAGCTCACCAAAGAGAGCATCCAGTAGTCAAGTGAAAAGGCTGCATCTTCAATATCTCTTCGATATTCTCCTCCTGAAAATCGAATTGGAATCTGCATAGCCCCATATCGACTCTACTCACGCGGTTCTCCATCTTCCAAATCTTCGAAAGCATGATGATCAAGATCTTCACATCCTGTTGGCTTGGATTCATGCACCTCCCGATCAAGGTCCTTGCATAGCCTTTAATGAGGGCTGGGTTTTCAAAATGTGGACCCAAAATCTTTAATCACTTCGTGGACCCTTCTGCATCCTTCTCACTTTCGGACTTTCCAATCAACTGGCTTTGAGACATCCTAACTAACACCAGAAAAAAAAACTCGCAATAGAAACTTAGCTTGAAATAAAAAAGCTAATATGAAGGTATATATTATGACTCATAAACTCCAAGCCTTCTTTATACATACAAACTTCCCAAAGCTGCGAGACCATAATATCCTAACTTTAAATTCCAATATTCTTTTTGCCATCGCTGAAATCAGTCGTAACGATCTAATTTGATTTAAAATGATTCCAGTCACCATTATTTTGACCAAATTTGCTATCAATCCAATCCAGGGTTTCCATACGTAAAAGAAACAGCCATAAGTATTGGATCTACTCTTGTAAATCCGGTGATCCACAAGATATGCCAAATCGGCTTCCATATCAAATCGTAAAAAGATCATACCTTGATTATCTTTTGATTGAAAACCATGATTCCCCCAAAAAATCAGAAATCTTCTCGCCATCAGTGTTTCCATAAATCCCCAAAACGAATCAAGTTCCGATAAGATCCGTCTTTGAAAACCATCCCTTTCCTTTAGAAAGATCCCAAAACCCACATCTTGAGGAAAATTCTTCGAACTCCACCTTAAACTGGTCACATCGCTCCATAGATCGGAATCAACGACCCTCATCGGGAACCCTAGATCGTAATCACCTTCACCGTCACTCTTTTTGTTTTTTCAAAGTAGCCAGCTATAAGAAGAAAACACAAGCATATAATGGCCAATATTTTCTTCTTATGGCAAATAGTTATGGGATGCTTATCGGTAAAGAAAAACTTACTAATAGAAAAGCGAGCATATAATGGCCAGCTATCTTTTTCTTCAATGATTAGCTCTTATAAGAAGAAATCACAAGCATATAATGACCAATATTTTGCCTCTCAACTCTTTTGGTCTTTTTTTTTATTTTCTAGTTTTATTTTTCTCAATATTTTTTTTTCGAAAGCTTGGTGTTGTAAACAATCTATCTTATTTAAACAGAAACATTACGTTGAACCCAACTATTAGCCATATGTAGTAATATAGTGATGTCAATGGTAATTAATAAAAACAAAAAATTCATTAAGGGTAATTATGTAAAACATCATTATACTAATAATCATATTTTCAAACAATATAATAATTAAATTTGTGTCCAAATAATATAAAACATTAGATTTTTTTATATAATTTATATTAATCTTAATACAATTTATTTATAAAACAAAATAATTGATTAAGACACTCAAATAATTTATAAAAATTTATTTTTTAAAATTTTAAATACTAAACATATTTTTATTTTTAAAATAAATAAATTAATTAATAGATTAATATTATAATTTATTAATTATGGTTTTAAATACTTAGTAGTATAGTTTAGTATTTTTATTTTAAATACTAAACTAAGCCTACCGTGATTTATACTAAACTTTAAATCACAATATGTATTCTATAATATTAATTTATATTCAATTCCAGAGATTAATTATAAATTATAAGTTTCACTTTATTTATCATCATTTTCATTTTAAATACTTTTATATATTGCTGTTATTTAAAATTACATATCGAGTTCTCCAATGAACTGTGGGGGTCAAATCCTAGTGATTATTACAGAAAAGAATGTTTTTACTGATTTAGTACCAAACATATTTCCTTTTTTTATTATATATGTAAAAGTAAAATAAATAGTAACAGTGTAATTATCTTTGTAATATTTCGATAAAAAATAACTAAACCGATTCTAAAACTTTAGAAAACCAAATTGGAAAAGGAAAGTAGTTTTTAATCGTAAATATTCATGTATAAAAGAAAATAGAGAGGGCAACCCTTAGAGATAGAAACCCTAATTAATTTCTAAACGGAAACAATGACGATGATTACTGAGCTTTCACTGTATTTGGTAAAGGAGATACTCTATAAGATCTCGATAACATCTCTCAAAGCTGTAAAATCCACGTGCAAAGGATGGAAAACTATATCCAAATATGAGAGCTTTACAAAGAAACAGTTAGCCAAAGATTTTCTCATGTATAAAGGAGATAGCTTTACAAAGATTCAATCTCCACATAATTCATAACATCAAAGACTTGACATGTATAAAGGAGATAGCTATATTAAGCTAGATGGGCTTCCAACCTAAAACAAATTGGTGATAAGAGGATTTGCCCATATATATTATATATTACTTAGGAACCCTTACATTTTCAGATGTAGGACATTTTCCACTAATCGCCCCCTCGAGATGATGGCTATATGAGCGTCAATCTCGGAATTTTTGGACAAGGATCGATGGACCGACTTTAGGCTGGATCGGGTTGGATTGTTTAGATCAGGCTCTGATACCATATTAAGCTAGATGGTTTCCAACCTAAAACCAATTGGTGATAAGGGGATTTTCCCATCTATCTTATATATTACATAGGATCTCTTCCAACTTCAAATGTGGGACCTTTGTCTCTAATAAGACAAACTACATATTCTTCTCGATTTACGGATAGTCAATCAGTGTGACGGAATATTGTTCTACTTAGCTGACGGTGAAGACAACAGTCTAGTGGTATGGAACCGTATTTGGATCAAACTAGATGGATTAAACTCAGAAATAATAGGATGAAACAGATCAGTATTCTATTTGATACAACAACAGTAAGAACCATAAAGTCTTGGTTCATTTTGATAATCATTTAAAGCCTGAAATCGACAATTTTAAGTCGCGCTGATGAAGGGTTCTTGATATCATCAATTCTAGCAATCCTAAACGGAGACGGAAGATAGGTGTGTCATTGAAGGGAAATAGTTACTTTGTTGTTCATGGGAAATTATTAGGTTTTAATTTTAGTAGAGAGAAATTTGGACCGTGTATAGATCTACCATTTGACAGTTGTGATGAATTTGAGGATGATGGAAGTTGATGTTCTTGTTGAGCATCTTGTGGTGTTGATGGGAAATTATTAGGTTTAAATTTTACTAGAGAGCAGCTTGAGGTGCTATTTGAAAGGATCCTATATTAATTAGTGATATGGATTACAACTAGGATTGAGTCAGATGCAGTGTCGTGGAGTAATTTCCATAAAGTTAATATGAAACCTTTCGCTTGTTTGGACCACTAGTTTGAAGTTGAGAGTTTCTTCATTAAAAAAAGAGAAGAAAGTATCAGTGGTTTCTGGTGATTAGGACTACAAGGATAAATGTTATGTGGTAGGATAAGACTAATGCTACCAAAAAAATATCTGATATGCAAGATATAGTGTTCTCTTATGTTCCAAGTTTTGTGCAGCTTAAATAAATTAAAGGTCCAACAAGATGTGTTCTCTTATGTTCTAAGTATGGTGCAGATCCAATAATCAAGGTTACCTTCATGAGGCAAAAGAAAAAGAAGAGATTATTAGTCAATAACTTGTTTGTTTCTTGCATCACCTCTTTTTATTTAATTAATTAATTATGAGAAGGTAGCAACGGCTTTGTCTTATCTATAATGCTAACTGAAAATCTAATCCAAAACCACAATAATGAACACATATCCTATACAATAATTCTAGGAGAATGGAGCTTTCCTTGAGCACTAAACCTTTTTTGGATACTATCACAAACATCAACACATTTTAACGGGTATCCTACTAAAGAGAAAGAATCAAATTTTCTAAATATATTTTCCTGGATAGCAATGAATGAAGAACAAGAAAGAATTTGTGAATGAAAAGAAAAGAAAAGAAAAGTCATCTAGATTTCCAGGTGAAACATAACATAAAAATTAAACACAAAAAAAAACACAATTTATGAAAGAGAGTTCATGTTGTTGATAAAAAGGGAGTTCAAACATTATTAAACCATAACAGATACAGATACTCTAAAATCAAATGGCTCTGTAGCATCTATAACTTGATCGCACCACTCAACTTTACCCCAAATCTCTCCTCCTTGACGTCTTTCCAGCGAAATCTCTGCACACCAGATCTTACTTGGTTCTTCTTCTCTTTTCCAAAAATACAAAGCTAGTTTCCGACCGAAACACGCAGTTTTTGACCAAGATGGACGTCTCATCTCAGCCAACAACTCTTCCAAACCTTTCACCACCACCCAGCACCTCTGCTTTGCATCATACGCTCTTAAACAATCCTCATGATCATCGTAGTAGTATAATACATCATCAACGACGCAATGATTACCACTATCCCAGTCCTTAGAATCCAGCACCGCATCTGTTTCCCATTTACTTTCCTTTGGCACGTAGATAAAGCTATTCAGATCACACCTAATGTAAATCTTATCAGCCATCATCACCACCGTACAAGCAATCTCCCAGGACTCTGGCGAAATGTCTGTCTTTATAAATCCAGGCTCCCACATATGTGTTTTTGTATTGAAAACCACCATCACCGTTGACTTCATGCTGCACTGCCCAAGTAGGTAAATTTTACCGTCCATAAAGTCAGCAACTGTAAGCTGCATGGGTATAGGGATTTTGGGGAGGCGTTGCACCGTGTGAGATCTACAATCAATGCTAAACGCAATCGATGAGACATCGCCACTGTAATCACCAAACATATATATCCTCGAACCCACCCCCACAAAGCTTTCACAGACAGGAATATCCGAAAGGGAAGAGATATGGACCAAGGCTTTCTGGTGAAGAATATACAAATGGCCACTAGGGATCCAGCTGTTGACCAAAACATATAAACAGTTTTCGGTGCACCTCAACAAAGATCTTCTCGAGTATATCTCAGGGGACACAACGAGTGATCGGATGTGCTTAGAAACTAGGGAGAGTTTTGGATAGTAGCATCTTGGTACACGTGCTAAGATTTCAAGGAGGATGTCATCGGGAAGTGACGGCCGCTCATTCGTCATTATGTGCCGTAGACACACACACCCAGTTTACAGATATATATATATATATATATAACACAAAATCCTAATTTTAAGGCTCAATGTAAATTTTATATAAATATAAATGATAAAGATTATGTGGATTCAAATGTAAGGTTGTAATTGGTCAATGTATAATGGAATTAGTGGGATAAAAAGGAATTGAATAAAAAGAATAGAATAAAAGGAATAGAATATGAACAAAAATGGAATAAATCTATTTCATTCATTCATGATCAGAATTATAGTGGAATAGTTGAAATACACATCACCTTAACAACTAAGGTTTCATTGTCTTTCACTTTCTCTATCTACATTTTTAGTTCATATTAGCACCATTGGTGATGCACCTCTCTATATATATAATGACTTGAGTATAGATTAAATAATATTTTTTTATTTATATATTCTCAAGTCACAAAAGAGTATTGCGGTCTCTACAGGTGTAACTAGTTAATCCTAAAAAGAATATTAGAATAAACAGAATGATTAATTTTGGAATAGAAAAAATGGAATAGTGGATGAAATAGAGTAAAACCAAATTTATTAATAGAATAATAAATTCAAAACATTCCACACATTCACAAGGGTTTATAATCATGAACAAAACGAATAGATTTTACAAAGGTTTTATTTTCTGTTTTGTTCCAAAATGGAATATATGGAATTGATTTTAAAAAATTTTCATTGCAACTGGTAAAATTATTTAGAATCATATGGAATGATGCATTCCAAACAAATTTATTCCAAAAATAACATTCATGTTGCAGCCTACGTATCTTGTTCTTATTCTCAAGGGGTTCACAAAAGCCTAAAATCATAATTCAAAACTACATTAGAGAAGAGTACACCTCAAATTTTTTAGAGACCAATATGTGAAGTGAACAGTGAAGTACTAATGAATTATAGTCATTTCTAACGTGAAGAGTACATAAACCACGATAAATGTCTTATGATTCGATCGTTTTTGAGAGATTGAATGAACACTCATCTTCCAACCAAGCTGACTCTGCCTTCCTTGAGTTATCCTATTGGTTATGATCCAAATCAATCACTAGCGATAAACCATTTTCGAATGTTGGTTATACCATACTTAAGATGAGTCTCACACTATAAGAGTTCAAGCGAGTTAGAGAAATTTTTATTGACCCTCTGATCATGCTGAGCGAGAGGCATAGAATGTTCATGTCCACTGTGATCAAGCTGAGTGAGAGGCATATAATGTTTAGGAAGGTATTCCAAGGAATTTTCTCATGACTTTGTTCGTTTCTTGATCATGATTTCTCTGTCATTAAACTTGTTTATTGTTTCATTTGATTGATGTTTTATCTTTCTTTATTGTTCTATCATGACGGTTCTTCGAAGTTGCATTGTGTTGAATCAGAATCCATGGCTTACTATGTATATTGACGTTATCTACGTTCTTACTACTCACTAGGAAGAATACTAAAAATTAATGCAATTCAACACGTGTTTGTAACCAATTCAGGCCATCTTTAATTTTATTTTAAATCTTTATTGCATCATTGCTACTTGTTGTTTGCAAAAATCATATCCCATGCTTCTTTACTTGGACTATATCTTTTAGTTTCAGGAAACATGCCTAAATATTAAGGAAGGTATTCCACAAAATTTGATTTGTTTCTTCCTCCTTATATGGCCTCTTTTTTTGGGAAACATTTCTAAATATTTAGGAAGGTATTCTAGAAACTTTGAAGATATTTGATATGAACAATAAATATTTAGGAAGGTCATCCCCGCTAAGAGCATTGTAACAGTGCAGAAAAATGAAGCATGTTTTCTACTATGTAGCATTGTTCATAACCAAAACTTAACTTTATATATCAACAAACTTACATATAAATTGTATTTAGGATGAGCTTCCAAAATATTTAGGGTGGTCTTCCAGAATATTTAGGATAGCGTGTAAAATATTTAGGATGGGCTTACAAAAACATATTTGAATGTATTTGAAGGTTGTTGGCAAGGAGCTACCATCAACTCTAAGCAAGAAATCCCCTTTCTCATTTTGAAGGAGCCTTTTTCATCAGCTGTCTTTATTCCTATAGTCTAGCACATCTTTCACTTAGAAACACACGACAACCCTTGCAATGTGAGACTTGTTTGTGAATCTCTTGATTCCAATGCAGACACCATGAACATCTTCTCTCCACCAAGGAGCAAACAAACCGTTAAATTCTGGCACAAAATACACTCTTCCAGTTGTTTCTACCATAACTTCCAAGTCTTCAATTAATATCACTGGCATTCTTAATTATCCCAAGGCTGTGTATTAAGCTACAAGGTTCACACCTACAAGATAATTCATATAAACACATAATCACCAGTAAACTAAGAGAATGAATCATGTTTAGTGTTTTTAAATGAAATTTAGAAAATACTTCCTAAAATAAATAAATCTATAGAAACTTTTAAATAATTTTTTTTTGGTTTTCTTTTCACAGATGCATAAACATACAATTTCATCATATAACATTTTTTTTTTGGTCGAACAACATTGTATTCATTAGAAAGTTTACTCTCCATCGCTGGAGATAACGAAAGACAAAGGGAGAGCTGATTTTGCCACTAAGTCAGCCTCAACATTAAAGTTCCTAGAGATGAAATCGAAAGAAACAACATCAAAGAAAGGCAAGGCATGATAGATATCAAACATGATCCCGAACAGTTCAGGTTGATAGGCGCCTCTCTTCAACAAGGAAATTAGCGACAGAGAATCAGAGAGAACGGCCAGGGATCGGACGTTTGCATACATGGCGGTGAATACCGCGAGACGAACAATAAAGGCTTCTGCCATGAGAGATGAAGATACAAGAGTGCGAGCTTCGCATAATTTCGGGGGCACTAAGGAATTGTTACCAGTAAAGATTACTCCAATCCCACAATCCTCGGATTTGCTTTCCCAGGCTGCATCAACGTAACCGACGAGGATATTTGGTGAAAACGTGGGTGGTGGGGCAGGTCGGCGAACGTGAGGGTGGGAAGATTCCTGTCCTAGAGCCCCTGGATCTTGCTTAATTGGTAAGTGGGCTGAGCACCATTCCTTGGCATCTAAGATACACTTCAAGGCTGTTTCCTGGGCAGAGAACACTCTGTTTTCGAAAACTAGTTTGTTTCTAGATTTCCATAAATTCCAAAGCACCCAGGGCCATAAAGGAATTTGGATTCCCGTTGGGGGTAACGGGGTAAGGTTGGTCCCTCCTTTGATCAATACCGCCATGGAGGGAGTTGCAGGTGAGGGACTTGAGCGCATGGGTAAGAGATTCCAAACTTCCACCGCAAAGGGACAAGTGAGAAAAACATGGAGATCATCTTCATATCCTCCACATTTTTTACAGCTGAAGGCAGTCACTCCACGCTTGTTGAGGTTCTCACTAACCGGGATGGCTTTTTTAGTGATTTTCCATAGGAAGTCTTTAATCTTTGGGGTTGTGGAGATATTCCAGATATGCTTTAGCCAATCTAGCAGCTGGCTTTCCTTATCTCCACCGTTCTTTTCCAAGATTCCCAGTCCGTAGCCTGTTTTCGTTGAGTAGGATCCATGTTTCTCCGGTAACCAAACTAACAGATCCATCGACGGTGCTGAGCTGGTTTTTATTCTCAAAATACTTTCCTCATGCTGAGGTATAAATCTTCTGATTTTATCAAGATGCCATTGATTGGAGATGGGGCAGAGAAGCTCACTAACTTTCAAATTGTGAGATGCTAAAGTTGGGGGTCCAATCGGCTTGCAAGGAGTGGCGAAGAAGAGCCATGGGTCCTCCCATATCCTGATTGATTCGCCATTACCAACAACCCAACTTAAGCCTTTTCGAAGGATATCTCTTCCAGCAATGATGCTTCTCCACCCATGAGAAGCAGTCGCTGGTGCAATACAGTCCAAGAAGGAGGAGTCATGTGAATATTTTCCAAGAAGGACTCTGGCCAGGAGGGATTGCGGCTCTTTGAGGAGTCTCCATCCTATCTTTGCTAATAAGGCATTGTTGAAAGTTTCCTCATCGCGAAACCCGAGACCTCCCGCATACTTCGGTAAAGCCATGGATGACCAAGCAACCCAACACATTTTTTTTTCTCCGGATTTGCGTCCCACCAGAACCGGGTAAGCAGGGACTGAATCTGTTTGCACAGGGAGATGGGAACTTTAAAACAAGACATCGTATAACACGGAATCGCGGAAAGGACAGCCTTGAGCATAATCTGTTTTCCAGCTCCAGACAGAAATTTTGTCTTCCAACTATGGGATTTTTGCCTAATTTTATCGACAATGGAAGCGAAAATATCACTCTTTTTACGACCAAAGTTCTCCGGGAGCCCCAGGTATTTTCCTATTCCTCCCTCTTTTTCAATGTTTAGCGCCAGTTTCACCCGAGCTCTAACTTCCGAAGGGGTCTTTGCTGAGAAGGTGATCGTCGATTTTTGAGTGTTGATCTTTTGACCAGACAGTTCCTCATAGGAGCCTAGGATCTTTACCAGCGCAGTCACACTCTTAGTATTAGATTTGCAAAAGAACATGGTATCATCCGCGAAAAGGAGGTGATTGATTGGGGGACTTCCTCTGGCAACACGGACTCCCGGGAGAGACCCATCTGCCTGCCCTTTCTCGCACATCGCCGCAAGAACCTCGGTGCATAAGATGAAAATATGTGGTGACAGTGGGTCTCCCTGTCTTAACCCACGAGAGGGCTTCACCAACCCGCGCGGGGTACCGTTGATGAGAAATGTATAAGTCACCGATTCTATGCAGTTCATGATCCATGAGATCCAAATTGGATCAAACCCGAGGAGAGATAAAACTTCTCGTACAAACTCCCACTCAATGCGGTCATATGCCTTGCTCATGTCACTTTTCACCGCCATAGAGCAATACTTTTTTGCCTCTGAAGTACGTAGGAAGTGTAATGTCTCATGAGTAATAAGGACATTGTCTGATATTGCTCGTCCCGCCACAAAGGCCGATTGAGTATCAGAGATAAGGAGTGGCAGTAATGGTTTGATTCGGCGGGTGAGGATCTTAGCTATAATTTTGTAGTGGGTATTGCATAGCGCGATGGGGCGGTAGTCTGCAACTGATCGGGGAGAAGAGATCATATAACATTTTTGCATGTATTCTGTTGTGTGGTTGGGATTTTGAATCAGTTCACCAAACTCTCCAACTGATCTGAACCTCTTTGTAGGAGGCCTTACACTTCTTTTTAGTAGCTGGTGGTGGACATGAATAGTCAGCAACACATAAGAAAAGTACAAGTAGTTAAATCTCTACCATGGTATATGATTTCAGCGTTACCTTTAACCTATATTTCAGTCAAGTGAAAGTCATCGATATATTGCCATATATCTTAACCAATTAAAATGCCACATCAGCTTTTATTCCATTTCATCCTACCTACTGAATTCAAACGAAATTTATACAACTGCTATTTCATCGTTTTTTTTCGACCTGGATTTGGTGCTTCTTACATCCCAATCCGCAGCCAAAAAAAGTAATTCCTAAAAACCTCGCCATTAACAGCGAATCCACCCCTCATCTTCTCCATAGTCCCCATTAAAACCCTAACGTAGTCTGACTTAATGCTTCTCTGTTGTAACGCATGCCTCCCACTAGGATGATTCATCAAGTCTCCTTCAATTCTTTAACATCCAAAACAATAATTCTCTTCAACTCCTCTATCTTAATGCAATAAATCTCATTCGGCTTCCTCGCTTCTCCCGTACGCCACAG
Source organism: Moricandia moricandioides (assembly GCA_905132885.1). Lineage (NCBI taxonomy): Eukaryota > Viridiplantae > Streptophyta > Magnoliopsida > Brassicales > Brassicaceae > Moricandia > Moricandia moricandioides. Next base: position 14,674 of record CAJHQQ010000369.1, read on the forward strand.
AGAAACCAATCTCATTTGTGGCAAACAATCTCATATAGGTTCCAAATTTTGAGTTTCACAGAGATGGGAGTACTGAAGGAACATGCCAAAACTTAGCTGATTTTGAAACTAAAGCTTACATCTTCTTAGTCCTTCAACGCACTTACGTCTATTATTTTCGTTTCAGACAATTTTGTCTCTTACTCAGTTGGTAATATGTTTAGATTGGTACTGAAGCCAGGTTGTTGCATTAGTACGGAAAATGATCTCAATATATTGATCATTATTATATATAAGGCCAGTCACATTGTACATGATCTATCATTCTCTGCTTAATCAAGTTTTTTGTTACTAATGTAGAATTTGTTTGTAAATTGGCATGGCTGCCAGAAATGATCTTATCTACTTTTGTGACAACATGACAATGAGATGATGATTAACTTTAGACTTGAAAATTTATGGGACTATTACGGTGATCTGAGAAGACTAATGGATTTGGTTCATTTGTCAGTGAAACAATGATCATTAATTTTACGAAAGGGACAAGACTGAAAAGAGTTTCACTATGGTTTCACTTACTCTTTTTCATGTTGAGTTATTTTATATCTATATATTAAACCTAATTTTAGATGAACGTATTTACTTTAAATTATGAATGTTACACAATTATTCATGAAACATAATTTGTTACACATTATTGCTTTATAACAAGAAATATCTACCTTATCAAAACAGAAACATTATGTTAGACATTTGATCATGGTTTTCAAACAATAAAATAATTGATTTTGTGTCCAAACAATATAAATATTAGGCCTTGTATTTTTAATAACATTTTTATTGATCTTTCATAATTATTTGATAGATCGAATAATTAACTAAAATGCTCAAATAATGTATGAAAAAATGAAAAACAATAAAGCTATTTTCATCTTTGTAGATACTACAAATAATGTCATTTAATATGAATTCCATTAAATGAATGGTTTATTTTATTTATATTTTCAAATAAAATTATATTCATTTACACTTCAATAAAATCTTATATTAATTATATATTTTATATAAATAAAATTTTAGAGTTAATATATTGACATCAAGTAAGCTTTATAATTCAAAATTTATCTAAAATATTTCACACAATTATTCATACAAATTACAGATATTATATTAAAAACTCATAACGAAAATAATTGAAATATTTAAAAATAAATTAAGTAATATCTTATATAAATTTTCTACTAATACAAATAAAATAATATAATTATATATTTTGAAATATACTTAAATTAATATTAACACATTTTGAGTTTGTTACTTAGATTTTGTTAAAATTATTTTTGCACTTTTAAAATGCAAATTAGAATCTAGTTGTCTTTAAAAATATATGAAACAATAAAAAAAGCCATGAATTATTACCGTTGACTACCATATTTCTTTACCTAATCTTAAAGCTTGACATAATGAACTTAAACGTCCTGACTATTAATTAACTAATACTCCCTCTGTTTCAAAATGTTCCATATTATAGAATTTTTTTTGTTTCAAAATGATTCATTTTTATATTTTCAACACAACAATTAATGGTGAATTGTAAATTCCAAAAGATTTATTAAAATTATATTGGTTAAAAGTTATAGGGAATAGTTAGTTACAAAAAATAATTTATTGGTAATCAAAATTTCATAAATTTTCTTAATATATGTGAAAATCTTAAAACATGAAATATTTTGAAATAGAGGGAGTATAAAAAGTCTATCTAAATTGAAGCACATACTATTATTGGTCCAGTGCTAACTGTAACATAATTTTGTCATGACAAAATGATTTTATAATTAAATTTGAAGTTTAAATTATATATAAAAAATCAATTATATTCTTTCTTTTTTTTTTTATGACTAAATCTATGTTTATTATTAGTATAATAATATTTTTGGTTATATAAATAAAAATTTATGAATGGTTTATATAAATGTAATATATCTACGTATAGAAAGACCCCTTTAGTATGCAAATAATTTTTAACTAGGTGTTTGGCCCGCACATGCATGCATAATCGTTTCACAAATAATTAATTATTACATTATAAACATTATGGAAATCTATAAAATTATGAGAACATAATGATATATCAAAAAATTCTAATCTTTGAAATAAGTTAAAATTATGAATCTTCGTCTCTTTTTATTTTTTATCTTTTAAAACAAAAAAATGCATAAAACCTCAAATAAGTTTCAAAACACAAAACTAAAATAAAACAAAATATTTTTTAAAATAAATTCTCCCCACTGCTAAAGAAAACAATCACGTGAAAGTTCTATTATAATTAATTTATGATTAATTAATTATATAAATAATAAATAAACTGAATTATTCATAAGGGTAGCATAGACTTTAGTCATTCTAACTTTTAATGTGAGAGCTCAGATGCGAAAAATCACTTCGAAAATAATAATATAGATAAAAATAAATAAACAGAATTATTCATAAGGGTAGCATAAACTTTAGTCATTCTAACTTTTAACGTGAGAGCTCAGATGCGAAAAATCACTTCGCAAATAATAGTATAGATAGATTTATTAATAGTATATTAAAAAATCACATATATTATTTCCTTTCACATCAAACGATTTGGTATTTGAATCGTAATCATCATATATGTATTTCAAAATGGGACTTCTGTAAGAGCAAAGAATATAGCGATAATTTGAAAAGACGACAACCAAGGCGATTTAGGCTTACGGCGACAACCAAGGCAATTTAGGATTAATGGAGTATCGGGGATGGGTTCCGGGGATTTGTAGGAGAGGAGGGAATCAGAGAGATCAACATCAAGAGGAAGGAATCAAAGAGAATCAGATGAGGAGGATCGATTTGGAAAGAGGTTGTAATACGGATCTATGGAGAATGGTTAAAGGAAGATTCGAAGAGAATCAAACGAGGAATACTGGTCTGGAAAGAAGATCTGATCTGGATTCTTGGATCATATCATCGGTGAAAGAAAGATCTGCAATTAAAAGCTCTGAGAACTTCTCAAGATCTTTGATTGAGATTTGGGTTCATGTCATCATCACGACGATCTTGCTGCATTTATTAGGTACGATTTCCATTTCCTTCAAAATGAAAACTTATCGAACCTTGGAAAAGACTTATGGAAAGGAGTGTATAATCTTTAACTTGGGAAATTGGAAGTTATGGATTTTTGCTGGTTTATTAAAGGGGATATCACAGATTATTGGTGATCTGATTGAGTTTTCTTTAGGGATATAATCATTCCTTGGCGATTTGGTAATAATGGCATTGATCTTAGGCGTGAGAGGTTAAGTGCTTGCAATTCTTATAAAGAGAGTATGGGGTTAGCTCAATATTGTATACTGAAACTGCTAGTTTGCTCTACATATATTTTAAAATTCGGTTTGTTTACCTTTGGTGGTGTCAATGTCGCAGAGTATGCTGATTGGGAAGTCTGGTGATGAAAAGAATGGTGAAGGGAACCGAAAAAGACTGAAGATCACAGTCCCACATTTTTATAACTCTAAAATTATCAAGAGTTATTCCAAGACCCTTATTGGGAGGGGTATGAACCCTGATGAACAGGATATCGCGCCTCTGGTGATAATGCTTCCAAAAAATTGGAAAATGGAGGATAAGGTTGCTGGGGCAGAGTTAGGGCATGGAAAATGTCAGTTTGACTTCGAGAAAAAAAGAAGAAATTGAAGCTGTGTTGAAGATACAACCTTTTAATTTCAATTAATGGATGATTGCCTTAGCAAGATGGCAGCCAAAGAAGACTCAGAATTACCCATCAAAGATCACCTTCTGGGTAAAAGTCTTTGGCATCCCATTGAAATTTTGGGCAGCACCAACTTTCGAGAGCATTGGTGAAGCTATTGGCAGGACACTGGAGATTTAGACTTTGGTAGGGTCCAAGTGGTGGTGGATGGGTTTAAAGAGTTGTGTTTTGAAACCACTATTGGTTTCAAGGGTGGATAATTTCATGACGGTGAAGAGGCTTTGGTCTCGCTGAGGTACAAGAAGCTGTTTGGTTACTGCACGCTTTGCGACAGTCTCTGTCATGCACTCGAAAAGTTCCCTTTGAACCCCTAAAAGTTCTGAAAATAATAAAGATATCAGAAGGAGGCTGGTGGGAGGCATGAAGATCGGTCAAGAATCTACAAAGGTGTGTTTATTAATGGGAATGGAGGCTACTATGATAAGGAGAAAGAAAAAAAAAGATTACTTGGGTAAGGGAAAAGGTAATATGTTTGAAGATCAAGGATCCAAGTGGATAAAGGTGGCTGAAAGGGAGAGAAAGAGAGCTCCTAATCAAAGAGGTAACCAGCGTAGTAATGAAGAAAACTCGCGATATCAGAGCTCTAGAAGGGAGACTTTAAAAGCTTACATGTGACAATCCGCCCCGTGGGACCAAGACTCATAATCCTGCAGGGCACCGACCCTGACCCCTCACTGTGGGAGGAAACGCCTCCACATCCACCGGTAGATTATTGGTGCGCTTGGCGTTAATCGAACCCAAAACCTCACCCTTTAACAACTCTCCCACATGATAAGCTGTCACCAATTGACCTGCAGATCCTCCAGGGATGTTAGCATGGGTCCCACAGGGCGGGTTGTCATATTACCCGCCAGAGAATCATACAAGGATGAATCGGGGAGTCAAAAGGGGACGAATTCCGCGAGGGGATGCACGAGGGGAAGGTAGAGAAAAGGGAGAGATTCAAGAGCAGTTGTTAAAGAACACGCATGAGAAGGACAAGTCCATTCAAGATTTACCATCTCTGGTTTTTCAAATAAATTTCTAAACACCCAAGCTGAACCAAAAAGGTATCTTTTGTTCCCTTAGGTGAGGAAAATAGCTTAAAAGAACGTAATACTCTGGTAATTGATGATGGGATGGAAGTAGATGGAGTTACTAGTAGCATGGTCTTAAATGAGGATAATGGGAATGTAGAGAATCAAGATTCGATTTTACCTGAAGAGGAATTTGAAGGAGGTGGTGGGGATCAGATTGGGGAGATGGTTAGTTTGGTGGACGACAAACTGGAAAATGATGCAGAAGCCAAAGATTGGGTTACAAGAGATAAGGTGAAGAAGCTAGGTGTATGTAAGAATATGTTTAAGCCAACAGTAAGCAATGGAAGATCTACAAAAATGCAGCTGGTTCAGTCTTTTTTTTATCGCCATGCAAGCGCACACTGGCCAAAACAAACAACCAACAAGGATACAGCATCAAGCAATTGGAGGAGAAGGACACATCAGATCCTAAACCAGAGCCACCAAAACACTAGAAATGTCTATGGATTCAGTCAACTCATATGAGTAGTCTTGCATGCAGTCTATGGTTTGGGGATGTGTTATTTTTATTACTTTAATAAGCTCGCATAGTAGTTTTGTTTGTTTATCTCTTTTATGTTATCGGATTATGGTTATGCATTTGTTGTTTTGCTTTTGAGTAAGATATTGTAACAGCCCTCCCCGTGGGACCCAGCTGGCGCTGCAGCGCATCGACCCCAACCCCTCCTTTGTGATACAACCTGCCCGAAATCACCCTAGGCCTCGGCTCACAAATAGGTTATTGGTGAGGTTCGAACCCAGGACCTCACCCTTTAACATCCCGAGTTGTGATATGTGGAAAGGCTTAAGAGGATTGATTTGGCTACCTATGTCACCAAAGTTGACGTACCTTTTCCGTCACACATCCGTTTCGAACTCCAGGGTTAAGCATGCTTGGGCTGGAGTAGTGAAAGGATGGGTGACCTATCGGGAAGTGATTCGCGATATCGTGCGAGTGAGGCCAAAAAACAGGGAAAGGTCGGGTGGTGATTGCAGGGTCAGTAAACAATGATTTCGAGCCTTTGGAAAATTTACGCACCGACCGTTGGAACGGGATGGGGCCCACGGGCCGAGAGAGCGGGCGTGGGTGTCCCATTAGCCGTGGGCGGTCGGGGCGTTATAAGTGGTATCAGAGCTGGTTAGCCATCTCGGTTCTGACCCGAGAGGCGTCTTGAGACCTGTCTTGGGGCGCAACGAGGACGTTGCGTTCTTTGAGAGGGGATGAATTGTAACATCCCGAGTTGTGATATGTGGAAAGGCTTAAGAGGATTGATTTGGCTACCTATGTCACCAAAGTTGACGTACCTTTTCCGTCACACATCCATTTAGAACTCCAGGGTTAAGCGTGCTTGGGCTGGAGTAGTGAAAGGATGGGTGACCTATCGGGAAGTGATTCGCGATACCGTGCGAGTGAGGCCAAAACACGGGGAAAGGTCGGGTGGTGATTGCAGGGTCAGTAAACAATGATTTCGAGCCTTTGGAAAATTTATGCACCGACCGTTGGAACGGGATGGGGCCCACGGGCCGAGAGAGCGGGCGTGGGTGGCCCATTAGCCGTGGGCGGTCGGGGCGTTATAGATATATGTTTAAGTTATCAATACGGAATAAAACTGTCTTATTGGTTTACTGGTTTTGGTATCATATGAAGTTAGAGAGTAGGCACCTTGGGGTTAGAAGTTTTGTCTTTCTTTCTAAGTTTTGTTCTGTATGATTTGATTGGAAAACAACTCTTTTACTGGGATTCAAAGATAAATATTGGGGTAATATTTCTTGCGTTGAATTGATTAATATGCAGGATTTGGTTCACATATGCACAATGTGCATGAGACTGTGTTCGGCCTCATCAAACCGAACACACGCATGGCCTTATTCTCTTGGATAGGATGAGCTTCAGCAAATACAAGGGTGGAGAAACAAGGGGCTGAGTTTGTGTAAAGCTAAGAGTATGAATTATGTGTCCAGGAGTGAAATGCTAGGAATACCGAGAGAAACAAGTTGGTTTCATCCTAGCAGAAGAAGTAAAGAATATGGTCTCGACAACATACCATATGGTTTCTTTATACCCGTCTATTTTGCTCTACGGAGTTCGCCAGTTAATCTTATAAAATGAAAGTGTTCAGTTGGAATTGTAGAGGAATAGGAAGCAAATGGACAATAAGTTACCTAAGACAAATTTGGCATCATCATAGACCAGATTTTTTATTTTTATCATAAGCAAAGCAAGATTTTGCCTTTGTACAGAGCTTTCAGCTACATTTTGGGTATGGCAGGCTGGTAACGGCGGATCCAAACGGATTGAGTGCAGGGTTAGCCTTAAATTTTAATGATGAATACCATGTGAAGATTTTATACTCAAGCAATAGGATGATAGATGTGGAAGCGGTAGCTCTTGGAAAATCAAGGTTCATGACTTTTGTGTATGTAGACCCGGTTCAAAAATTAAGGGAACAAGTATGGGAAAGCCTGACGAGATATGGTCTAGCACGATCGGATCGTTGGTCCATTATTGGAGATTTAAATGAGATTGCTAGTAACCATGAAAAACAGGGTGGCCCATTAAAAAGTTCTAAATCATTTTTATCTTTCAATAATATGATTAGAAATAGTGGACTATTGGAATTTCCGGCTCGGGAAATCAAATGTCTTAGAAAGGAAGAAGAGGAAAAGAAATGATTCGATGCCGGCTGGATAGAACTTTAGCAAATGAAGATTGGCATTCTATGTTTCCATGTTCTTACACGGAATATTTAGGGATGATAAATTCTGATCATCGTCCCGTAGTGGGTCACTTGGAGGATAAAATAACCATAAGGAGAGGAAAATTCAGGTTTGATAAACGTTGGATTGGACAAGACGAATTTATGGAATTTATCGAGAGATGGTGGAGTGTTATGTCTGGGGAAAATACATGTGATATAGTATAAAAAAACTAGGAACTTTATGCACGAAATAGCTACATGGCGTAGTAATGATCCCCATTGGAAAGGAGAAAATTAGTGAGCTGCAAAAAGATTTGGAAGAAGTAGAAATGGATAAAAATCGAGCTCATAAAGATATATTGGAAATGTCCAGAAAACTACAAGAAGCGTATAAGGATAAAGAAGAGTATTGTTAACTGAAGAGTCGTAATATATGGAATACTACAGGGGACTTAAATACTAAATTTTATTCATTCTTTGAAAAAACAAAGGCGTTGTAATAGAATTGTTGGTTTATATGATGCAGCAGGAAACTAGATAATCGAGGAAAAAGGAATGGAGAAGGTGGCAGTAGATTATTTTTATGATTTTTTCACTACTACTTCACCTACAAGTTTTGATGATTTTCTGGAGGAAAAAAGTTTGTCAGCTACACGAAGTTAACCCTAATATGGTGGAAACCATCCAATGTTTTAGAATATATTAATAACTACACGATGTTTATGTTAATAAATGTCATATTTACGAAGTAAATGATTATATGGTGGGAACATCCAAATCGGGTTGAATTGATTCTAGAAAAAGTTAATGGGGTCAAACTGTAATTAATCAGAAAATCAAATTTGAAACAAAAATAACTAAATTTTAGAAAAAATAATTGTGTACATTAAATTTTGATTGGGTAAAATTATAGAAAATAGTTTACTATAAAAATAAGAAATTTAATATATTTTAATATTTATGAAAACTTTAGAAATATGAAGACAATAACTTTGATATATTATATTCAATCATATTAATTTCTAATATAAACATTTTAAAGAATTCATATTTTGGACTTTTAAATTGGAAATAAATTTTGGTTGAAAGATTTTAAATAGATTAACAAGATGAATTATTTTAGAAGTCAAAGAAAAGAAATGCTACGTCTCATAACACTTACAATTAACATCATAAAACTATAAAATACATTTACAAATATATTACTACTATCAATAATTAGAATGATATAACATACATAAGCATTATAATTTTTTTTGTAATATGTTACCGTAATTTGACACACTATTTACGAATACCAAATTTATAATCTTACATATAGATACTAAAATAACATGATGTTTACATAAAAAAATATGTATCTATTATCTGTATATATGTATGTATATCTGATTTTTTTTGTCAACATCAACATTTCTTTTTGTAAACATTATGTCAACATAATCTTGATATATTATGATATTAAAATTTACGTAGCATTCATTTTCTTTGACTTTTAAAATAATATATTAAAATATATTAAATTTGAATTATAAATTTCTTATTTTTATTGTCAACTATTTTCTATAAATTTTACCCAATCAAAATTTAATGCAACAATTATTTTTTCTAAAACTTAGTTCCTTTTGTTTTAAATTTGATTTTTGATTAATTATAGTTTGACCCCATTAACTTTTTCTAGAATCAATTAAACATGATTTTGATGTTCCCACCATATAATCATTTACTTCGTATATGTGGCATGTATTAACATAAACATCGTGTAGTTGTTAACATATTATGAAACATTGGATGGTTTCCACCATATTAGGGTAAACTTTGTGTAGCTCACAAACTTTTTTCTTCTTCTGGAGGAGATTACGCCCAATATCACTAGTGAAATGAACTAGAGGTTAATCAGATTGGCAACAGAGGAGGAAGTTACACAATCTTTATTCATGATGCATCCTGAGAAAGCACCTGGACCAGATGGCATGACTGCCCTCTTTTTCAAAACTCTTGGAATATTATTAAAAAGGATATATTGGACATGGTTAATGATTTCATGACGTTAGGGAAGATGGATACAAGATTAAATACTACTAATATATGTTTGATCCCTAAAATAGAGAGGCTTATTAGGATGACAAAACTTAGGCCTATGAGCCTATGTAATGTAGGATATAAAATTATATCTAAGGTAGTATGTAAACGATTGAAGACTTGTCTTCCTTCAGATAACATCCTCAGTGTGGCTAGAAGATTGAATTCAGATAACATCCTCAGTGTTCAGGAGATGTTCCATGGTTTGACATCAAACAAATCATGTCAGAATAAGAATATGGCTACAAAGACGGATATGAGCAAATCTTATGATAGAGTGAAATGGATTTTTATTGAGGCTTTACTTCATAAAATGGGTTTTGATCCTCATTGGATCAAGTTAACGATGGAATGTATATCTTCGGTACAACACAAACTATTACTAAAGGGCAACCAGGAGGGCACATAGTTCCGCATAGAGGATTGAGACAATGTGACCCCTTGTCCCCTTATTCACAAAAGCTCTGATTGTCAATATCTATAAAGCTGAAAGGAAAGAACAGTTGATGGGGATGAAGGTGGCTAGGATTTGCCCCTCGATTTCCCATTTGCTCTTCGTAGATGACAACTTTTTATTTTGTCGAGCACAAAAGGAGGAATGCCAGACAATTCTCAGGACTTTAAAGGAATATGAAGGAGTCTCGGGTCAGCAGATTAATTTTCAAAAATCTTTGATCCAATTTGGTCACATGATAGACGAATTCACTAGGCATGAACTCCGGGATATATTGGGGATTCAAAATATAGGTGGGATTGGATCTTATTTATGAATGCCTGAGAGTTTGGGGGATCAAAGACACAAGTGTTTGGTTTTGTTCAAGATCCGCTAAATAACATGGTCAATGGGTGGATTTTTATATTCTTCTCTAAAGGTGGAAACGAAGTGATTATGAAGTTTGTGGTGACAGTCATCCATAACCACGTTATGTCATGTTTTCGTCTTCCAAAAAAGGTAACGGGAAATTTAACGAGTGCAGTAACACAGTTTTGGTGGAGCACAGGAACCCAAGTCTAGGGAGAGCTGGACAGAGGAAGAGCACGATAAGTTTCTTGAAGCGCTTCAACTGTATAACAAATCTCTGTTTCTTTTCCTCTCTTTGTTCCTTGACATATTATTATTTTCTACGTGTGTTCTGATCTTGCTTTCTCAATTATGAGTTTAGTTACTTAAGACTGAACCAAACAACTGAACAAGAGTATGTTAGGTCTGCTTAATGGATCTGTATCTTACAAGTTATTATTAGCTGATACTAATGCCCTTAGGTTTGATCGAGACTGGAAGAAGATAGAAGAGTACGTGGGTTCCAAGACTGTTATTCAGGTTTTATAATAGCTTATTCTAAGTTTTGGTTCTTATTCTTCCTCTGCTGACTACTGATCTACTTACTATATATAGATAAGGAGTCATGCTCAAAAATACTTTTTAAAGGTTCAGAGAAACGGGACACTAGCACATGTACCACGTCCTCGTCCAAAAAGCAAAGCAGCTCATCCTTATCCTCAAAAGGCATCTAACAACGGTTTGATAGGTTTTTGTAATCCTTGTTAGCTTTGGTTACAAAAATGATGAATATTCATTTACAATATTACCTGAGTTTTGAATCCATTTTTCCACAGCTCAAATGCAATGGAAAGACGCATCAATGCTGCTAAACAGAGTTATTTCACCAAAGCAGGAACTTGCTACTACTCTTCGTGGAGTACAAGGCACGCTGTGTTTTCAATTTTTTCTTTTCTATTAGGTGTTTTGGTAGCAGAATAAGCTTCATTTTAGGACGTTTCATGTGCTTATTCATGGCATATAACGCCACTGATTCAGCTGATATTGGACCAAAGGATATATTAAATGTTAGTAGCCCCTCTACATCCGGTATGGGAAGCTCAAGCCGAACATTCTCAGGTTCTGATACTGTAGCAAAGCAGCCTCCGGTTCTTCATGGTAATCACTTGTGAACAGCTTCTTGTTCTGTTCTTGATTTTCTACTATGTATTTACTGATTATTGCTTTGCAGGTGTTCCTGATTTTGCTGAAGTTTATAGCTTCATCGGGAGTGTCTTTGATCCTGAAACGAGAGATCACGTGGAAAAGCTCAAGGAAATGGATCCTGTAAACTTTGAAACTGTGAGTCAGAGAGCAACTTTTAGTTTACTTGATGTACAAGCTTCACTAATTGTAGAATTGTTTTGCAGGTTTTGTTATTGATGAGGAACCTCACAGTTAACTTATCAATCCCTGACCCATTACACTTCTCTAAGTCACTTCTTTTATATGGTTGGTGGGCTCTTAACCTTGTGTGATCAAAACCAATCTAACCTTAGCTAGTCCGACTGTAATGATGCTGCAGAGGAAAGCACTCTCATCATTTGAGGTGAACACCGAGCTCCCAAGCGTTACCACTGGCTCCTTTTTTCCAGAACTCAACAAGCGATCATAACGAAGGTATCAGCCATTAGTTACCAAGTAAGTCTTCTCTTCGTCCTCCTCCTCATGCACTTGAAAATACAATACAAGAAAACACTGCAACACTATCCGGAATCACCTAAGTTAGTAGCTAGAGCTGCTTAGATGTAAGTCTAACTCTATGGTTTGCATTAAGATTTATAGAGTTCTCACTGGTAGCCTCAGTCAGTAGTTGGATCTAGATAATTATAAGCTTTGTTGCTAATTATCTGTAGTCTTGCTCTTGCAAAAAGAGTCATATGTGATTCTCACCGTGTTTTGCAGGTTCACTCTACAGTTTTCCATGTTTATTGCACTTTTGAGACTTATACGTCACTGGGAATCACTATCTTGTCAATGCATCAGGTGGGGATTGTGTATAGAGTGTTTAATACGGTTTGTTGTTTTGAGAAGAAGAAACATGAGTGAAGTTTATGAGCTTCAGGTTTTGGACCAGGGCTAGTTCGGTGAATGGTTATGTGTTCTAATATATATAAGGGTTTTCCATTTTGTACTAGTTTTGGTCTTCAAGCTGCGGTTGGTGATAATCTGTTGCAAGGCAGCCTCATCCTCAGCAACCGGTTGTGTTCATCTGTTGAGTAAATCTCTAGTTTGATTTACATGTATGCTACTAAACAAAGTACTTAATATGCATTCGAATTCTACACCTCATGGTCATAGGACAGAGTTATTTCCCGGGTTGTGATCTTTCACCAAGTGAAAAGGCTTGATTAGTAAATGTCATGAAGAAGAACACGACTGATTCAATGAACAAGTGGTGATGGCTACTCCAGACCAGACCCAAATCAAACTGGTTTTCATATCTCCATATAATTACAAACACTCTCTTTTCTTGTAAGTTTCAAATCACGCTTTGACATCATCATACACTCTACCATCCAACAAGTAAAATAACCGACTTGGTTCATAGTCTATGTCTTAAAGACTTGGTTTAGGCATTTGGTCGTCTTTCTCATCCAACGAGCCAAAAACCAGACATGTACTCTTTGCATAAATACTTTTTTTGCCAAAACTTGTCGTTAAGTAAGGAGTCTGTTTTCATCCGGTTGTAGTTCTTTGTCTACCCTGAACCTTGTGGTTATCTTTGCGTCTAAATATTTCATAAGCCACAGAAAGCAATATTGTCTAAGGGCTCTTCTCATAAGCCACATGTAGATATACACAGTCTTTGTCTAAGGACTCTTTATAAAACTGTGGGTAGTAGTAGTATTGTCTAGAGTCCTCATAAGCCGTGAGTATAGAGTCTTCATAAGATGTGGGTGGTAAAACAATGAATGTGTTTTCAGTTCAAAGTCATTGTCTAAAGACTTGATAAGCCAAGGGTACTAGTAGTAAAGTAAGGAGCCTTTGTTGGTTTTTATCCATCCATTCAATTTCATAGCTAAGGACTTTATGTATCCATCCATCCAACACTCATAGTCTTTGTCCAAAACGTTTTTGAATGGTTTTATACATCATTCAATTTCATAGCTTAAAGACTTTATGTATCCATCCAATACTCCTAGTCTTTCTTAAGCCGTTGGTGGGTTTATCACTTCAAAAAATTCATAGTTTTTTGTATGTCGTGGGTTACAGAAGTAATGAATCCAACCCCACCCCTTTTGTAATACCAAGGTTATTGTAAAGTAAGGATCTTTCTTCACTTCAACATTTGTTTTTAGCATTTGGCCAACAACCAATTCATAGCCTTTGTCTATATGTGGGTACTGGTAAAGCAATGAAGCTGTATTCAGTTCATTAAGACTAAATACTTTTTTTATTTGTAAGCCGTGGGTACCACTAACGTAATGAATACGTTATAAATCATTGTCTTTGTAATGCTCAAGCATCTGAATGATATTGGACCAAAGGGTATATTAAATGTTAGTAGCCCTTCCACATCTGGAATGGGAAGCTCAATCCGAACACACTCAGGTTCTGAGATTGTTGCAAAACAGCCTCCCGTGCTTTATGGTAATCATTTGTTAACACTTACTTGAATGTTCTGTTCTTAGTTTTTCAACTAAATAGTTACTTGCCTGATTTTACGTATAGCTTCATGGGGAGTGTGTTTGATCCTGAAACGAGAGGCCATGTGGAAAAGCTCAAGGAAATGGATCCTATCAATTTTGAGACTGCGAGTACATCTTCAATCACTGTCTTTGTCTAATAGACTCTTTTTTTTTTGTAAGCCATGGGTAGTTTGTCTAGAGACTTTTATAAGATGTGGGTTACAGAAGTAATGAATTGTGAAGGATCTTTTAGAACAAAGGATAATAAGAACAACTCTCTTATTGCTTTAGAAACTACTCAAAACTAAAGCTCACAATGTTTCTCTTAGATCTCTTATGGAACACCTCTCCATAAGGTCTATATTTATAGTGAAGGACAATTCCCTTTAACATGTGGGATATGGAAAACACAAACATAATCTAATAGAAAACTTCCTTTTCCTATTCTAGATTTTCCTTTTTGTGTTTATCTCTTAACATATTAAACATCCAATAATATGTTAAGTTTCCACAAGCTTAGAATTATCCAACAATCACCCCTTAATTCCAACTTGAATTAGGGAGACCAATTTCTTGAACTCCGATTAAGCTCCTCATTTGCTTGAACTTAATCCTTGCTAATGGCTTGGTTAGGATGTCGGCCTTCTGCTCAACACCTGGCACATGCTCCACTTCGATTTGCCCATTCTCCACACACTCTCGAATGAAATGATATCTTGAAAGTATGTGCTTACTTCTTCCATGGAAAACCGGATTCTTCGTTAGAGCAATGGCTGATTTGTTGTCGATCCTAAGTCTGACTCTCTCACCTTCTTCACTTAGTATCTCACTCAACAACTCCTTGATCCATATAGCTTGCTTTGCTGCTTCCGTTGCTGCCATGAACTCTGCTTCGCATGATGACAATGCAACCGTTTGCTGCTTCTGCGATGTCCAAGTAACCAGTGATGAACCGTAATAGAATGCATGTCCTAACGTGCTCCTCCCGTCATCGACATCAATGTTGTGACTGCTGTCACTATAACCAACGACACTCCTTGACCCATCTCTCTTGAAGAACAGACCAAAGTTTGTTGTTCCTTTCACATACCGCAATATGTGCTTGATGGCTTGTCCATGAGAGTCTCTCGGATTATGCATGTATCTACTCAGTACGCCCATTGCGTAACACAAGTCAGGTCTTGTGTGAAGCAGATACATCAAACATCCTATAATTCTTCTGAAATTCGTAGCATTTATCTCTGGTTCATCTTCAGCTTTTGAGATTTTCAAAGTCGACTCCATTGGTACGTGAGTCGTGTTACACGCTTCCATCTTTGTGTCACACAGGATTCCTTGAGCATACCTTTCTTGTTTTATTCTGATTATGTCTGCTCCTTGAATCACTTCTATGCCAAGGTAATACGTTAGCTTTCCTAGATCTGACATCTCGAACTTCTTTGACATCTCTTCCTTGAATTGCTTAATCACCTTAAGCGAAGTTCCTGTCACAAATAGATCATCAACGTAAATGGCTATCAACAAGAAGTCTCCTTCTTCGTTCTTGTGGTACACTGATGGCTCCTTCGTGCACTTCCTGAATCTCATCTCTTTGAGAACTTGATCGAGCTTCACATTCCAGGCTCTTGGTGCTTGGCGTAACCCATACAAGGCCTTGTGTAACACATAAACTCGATCCTCTTCTCCTTTCTTTTCAAAACCTTCGGGTTGTGTCACATACACTGTCTCCTTTAGATCTCCATTCAAGAAAGCAGTCTTCACGTCCAGATGATGAATCTCCCATCCGTTTGTTGCTGCTAGGGCTATTAAGAGCCGTATAGTTTCGAGATGTGCCACTGGTGCAAACACTTCATCGAAATCTATTCCTTGTCTTTGTACATAGCCTTTTGCCACAAGTCTCGCCTTATACTTGTTCACCGTACCATCCGCTTTTCTCTTGATCTTGTAGATCCACTTTAACCCTATAGGTTTCACTCCAGTCGGTCTATCCACAAGTTCTCATGTCTTGTTTCTTGTGATAGAATCCAACTCAGCCACCATAGCTTCAACCCATTCTCTTACATGTTTGGCTTCAAGATAGTTCTCTGGCTCGCCATCTACTGTGAGCAACAACATTGCACTTTCTTGATCTGCAAGTAACACATAATCATCGAGATACCTTGGTTTTGTTATGGTGCGGCCGTGTCTAGTCATCAACGGTTGACCACCACCGTCTTGGTTTGCATTGTGATCTGTATCTTCTTCTTCTTCTTCCTCATCTTGGTTTATAGCTTCTTTTTCATGATCCTCACCTTGATCATTATCTTCTTCTATATCACCCTCATGTGGAAGCTTAAGCATACTAGGTTCACAATCAGTTTGGTTGGTTGTAGACGTCCAATCCCAAGCTTTCTTCTCATCAAAAATCAAATCTCTACTCACCATCACCTTCCCTGCGACTGGATCATAGAGTCTATATGCTTTGGAACCCGGCTCAGTTCCAAGATTGATCATACTCTTTGATCTCTCATCTAACTTCTTTAGATGTGTTACACTGATTTTCACATGTGCTACACAACCGAATATCCTCAAGTGCTCGATATTTGGTTTCTTCGATGTGAGACACTCGTATGGCGTTTGATCCTTCAAGGCTTTTGTAGGAACTCTATTGATGAGGTAAGTTTAATGTCGTACAGCTTCTCCCCATAAGTAATTCGGCATCTTCATTGCCTTCAGCATACTTCTTGTCATACCCATTAAGGTTCGGTTTCTTCTGCTGAGGCGTGTAAGGCGCGGTTAGGTGCCTTTTAACTCCATTCCCTTCACAGAACAGATTAAACTCAGCTGAGGTAAACTCTCCTCCTCTATCGGTGCGAAAGGTCTTAATGGTTGAACCGGTTTGCTTCTCTACACTTTCCTTAAACCTTTTGAACCGATCGAATGCCTCACTCTTCTCCTTCATAAGTATAGTCCACATATACCTGGAGAAGTCATCAATTAGGACAAAGACATACTTGTTATTTGCAGGCGTTGGTGGTGTGATTGGTCCACACAAATCTCCATGCAGTAACTCTATTGGCTTTGTCGCACGAAACATGGCTTTAGTCGGGAATGACTGTCTAATTTGCTTCCCTGCTAGACATGCGTCACACACGCTTTCTTCGTGTGTTACACACGGCATTCCTACGACCATCTCCTTCTTTACCATGTTGTTCATCACGCCATAGCTTATATGTCCTAGTCGAGCATGCCACATCCATGTTGCATCTTCATCTCTGACATGTAAACACTGCGGATAACTAATCTCCATCGGGGTCTTGTAGAGACGGTTTTGAGATCTTGTTACACGTACAAGCAACCTACCACACGAATCTGTGAGTGTTAAATAAACATCTTTCATGTTAACATCACATCCGTTCTCTGTTGCTTGTCCAAGACTCAATATGTTATGCTTCAGGTCGGGTATGTAGTATATGTCTTTGAGTGCCTTCTTCTCTCCAGTCTTGCACACAACGGTAATAACCCCTTTTCCTACGATATCAACACACGATCCATCACCAAACAAAAGAGCAATCGCAACATCGTTCTTCTTTTGATCATCCGAACCAGGGTCTATCGTGTCCCACACATCATGAACACGGAGGAACACCCTCATCCTTATCGACCAAACTGTGTAGTTTGTCGAGTTCAGCATCGGACATTGGATGGATGCGGATCTAAGGTCCTTCCCGCGTGGAGCCCTATTCACGTCAGCCATCTTTTGTCTTGAACTCTTGCTTCACAGCTACCATGATCAAAGCTTCAACTTAAGCTTAGATCGAGTCTCCAACCTGAGGCTCTGATACCAATTGAAAGATCTCTTAGAACAAAGGATAATAAGAACAACTCTCTTATTGCTTTAGAAACTACTCAAAACTAAAGCTCACAATATTTCTCTTAGATCTCTTATGGAACACCTCTCCATAAGGTCTATATTTATAGTGAAGGACAATTTCCTTTAACATGTGGGATATGGAAAATACAAACCTAATCTAATAGAAAACTTCCTTTTCCTATTCTAGATTTTCCTTTTTGTGTTTATCTCTTAACATATTAAACATCCAATAATATGTTAAGTTTCCATAAGCTTAGAATTATCCAACAAATTGAACCTTTTATAAACCGCGGGTACTGGTAACGCAGTGAATCTGTATTCACAGTTCATTAAGACTCCCCATTAAGGCGTTGAATGTATTCTCCATTCCATCCCAACAAGTCCAAAACCGGCCCAAGACTATTTTAAGTTGTGGGTACTACTGCAATAAACTTGTTTTAGATTATTGTTTTTGCCTAAAGACTCTTTACAAACCAGTGGATAGTAAAGCAATGAATCCATTTTCAAGTCACAATCTTTCTAAAGACTTTTCTTAGTAAAAGATGTTGACGTTTGATTCTTCCCTCTTTGCAAGTTGTGGATATTAACGTAGTGAATACAATTTTAATCATTGTCTTTGTCTGATAGATTTTTTAAGCTATTGGTCCGCTTTGTAAGAGTATGTCATACTTAGGTAGCCATACTTTCTAAATATTTCATAAAAGCCGTGAGTAATTCATTTTAGATCAACACTCTTTGTCTAAAGGCTTTTCATGAAGCTGTGAGTAATTCTCTGTCTTTATCTTAAGACACTTTTCAAGCCGTGGGTAGCAACATTGTCTAAAGACTCTTCATAAGTGGTGTATATTCACACTCTTTGTCTAGCAGTATTGTATTGTTGATTCATCATAAGCCGTGGGTACTAAAGTCTCTTCATTCATATTTTTTTTTCCTTTCAATGTTATTGAGCAGTTAGTCAGTTTTCCATCCAAGATTCGAAAACCAATCCATAGACTTAGCCTTTGTTTACATACTTTTTACAAGCTGTAAACCAATGAATCTGTTCTCAATTCGTAGTCTTTCGCCGAAAGATTCTCTGTTAAGCTGTGGGTACTAAAGTTTGTTGCCTCAAGGACATTTTTAAAGCCCTTGGTCATTTTTTTCCTTTTGTCCAAATTGAATCCAACAGATCCATAGTTTTTGTTTGTCTAAATACTTTTTTTATTTGTAAGCCGTGGGTACCACTAACGTAATGAATACGTGATAAATCATTGTCTTTGTTTAAAAATTGATTTAGCCGTTGGTCATTTCTGCAAGCCATGTGTACTAAAGTATGTCATAACATCCCCAAACATCATTTGCTTCATAGAGCAATGAAGCCTGTTTAGATTCAGGGTCTTGTCTAAAGACATTTCTTAAGCCGTAGGTAGCAACACTGTGTTAAAACTCTTCATAAAGCCTTAGGCAGCAATATTGTCTAAAGAATCTAAAGTTGTGTGTCTAAAGACTCTTCATAAAACCAATGAATCGGATATCAATTTACAGTCTGTCTTAAGACTCAATATTATCCAATGACTCTTTATAAACCGTGGGTCATTATTTACATCCAACAAGTTCAAAACCAATTCAGTCATTGCCTTGAACTATTTTTGACCAACTTCCATCCTCGAACACCGTTTAATAAGACATGCACTACCAACCCGAGGGGGCAACCCGAAGGGGCAACCCGAAGGGGCAACCCGAAGGGCAAACCGAAGGGGCAACCCGAAGGGACAAACCGAAGGGCCAACCCGAAGGGACAAACCGAAGGGCCAACCAGAAGGGACAAACCCAAGGGGAAAACCGAAGGGGCAAACCGAAGGGGCAAACCGAAGGGACAAACCGAAGGGGCAAACCGAAGGGACAAACCGAAGGGACAAACCGAAGGGACAATGTCCATCCTCGAACACCGTTTAATAAGACATGCACTACCTACCGAAGGGACAAACCGTGGGTCATTATTTACATCCAACTAGTTCAAAAATCAAAACCAATTCAGTCATTGTCTTATGACTTTTTCTAAGCCGTGGGTATCACTATCTCTTCATTGATTTTTCCTTCCAACAATCTCATAAGCCTTTGTCTAAAGACATTTTGTTCATTGATGGTCGTATTATCCATCCCACACACAAATAGTCTTTGTTTAAAGACTTTATTGTAAACCGTTGGTCGTTTAATCCATCCAACATAATTATAGTCTTTGCCTTAAGACTACCTTTTAAGCCGTTGGTCATTTTTTTTGTAAAAAGCTGTGGGTACTAAAGTTTCATCCCCAAGCACCGTTTAATAAGACATGCACTAGAAACCAAAGGGACAACCCGAAGGGACAAGCCGAAGGGACAAGCCGAAGGGACAACCCGAAGGGACAAACCGAAGGGACAAACCGAAGGGACAAACCGAAGGGACAACCCGAAGGGACAACCCGAAGGGACAACCCGAAGGGACAACCCGAAGGGACAACCGAAGGGACAATGTCTCCCAAATAAGAATCAAGCAGCACACTATTACATCCAACAAGTTCACATAGATTTTTCCTTCAAACAATCTCATAAGCCTTTGTCTAAACACATTTTGTTCATTGATGATCGTATTATCCATCCCACACACACACATAGTCTTTGTCTAAAGACTTTATTGGAAACCGTTGGTCGTTTAATCCATCCAACAAATTTATAGTGCTTGCCTTGAACTATTTTTAAGCCGTTTAGTCAGTTTTCCATCCAAGATTCAAAAACCAATCCATAGACTTAGCCTTTGTTTACATACTTTTTACAAGCTGTAAACCAATGAATCTGTTCTCAATTCATAGTCTTTCGCCGAAAGATTCTCTGTTAAGCCGTGGGTACTAAAGTTTGTTGTCTCAAAGACATTTTTAAAGCCCTTATCATCTTTTCCTTTTGTCCAAATTGAATCCAAAAGATACATAGCTTTTGTCTGTTTAAATACCATTTTTTTGTAAGCCGTGGGTACTACTTACGTAATGAATATGTTTTAAATCATTGTCTCTGTTTAAAAAAAAATTAAGCCATTGGTTATTTATGCAAGCCACATGTACTAAAGTATGTCATCCCATCCCCAAACATCATTTGCTTCATAGAGCAATGAAGCCTGCTTAGATTCAGAGTCTTGTCTAAGGACATTTCTCAAGCCGTAGGTAGCAACACTGTGTTAAAACTCTTCATAAAGCCTTAGGCAGCAATATTGTCTAAAGAATCTAAAGCCGTGTGTCTAAAGACTCTTCATAAACGATATTAGTTTACAGTCTTTGTCTTAAGACTCAATATCATCCAATGACTCTTCCGTAAGCCGTGGGTGGCAATATTTGTTTATCCATCCAACATAGAAATTGTCTTTGTTTAAGAATGTAAACCGCTGGTCCTTCAATGAATACGAGATATCAGTCTGTAGTCTTTTTCTTAAGACTCAATATCATCCAATGACTCTTCCATAAGCCGTGGGTAGCAATATTATCAAATGACTCTTTATAAACCGTGGGTCATTATTTACATCCAACAAGTTCAAAACCAATTCAGTCCCTGCCTTGAACTATTTTTAAGCCGTTGGTCTTTTTTTTTGTAAAAAACCGTGGGTACTAAATTTCCATCCCAAACACTGTTTAATACGATATGCACTACAAACCGAAGGGACAAACCGAAGGGACAATGTCCCCCAAATGAGAATCAAGCAGCACACTATCACATCCAACAAGTTCAAAACCAATTAAGTCATTGTCTTATGACCTTTTCTAAGCCGTTGGTCCTTTTTTTTTGTAAAAAGCCGTGGGTACTAAAGTTCCATTCCCAAACACCGTTAATAAGACATGCACTACCAAACGAAGGGACAATGTTCCCTTGATAAGAATCAAGCAGAACACTATTACATTCAACAAGTTCAAAACCAGTTCAGTCATTGTCTTATGACTTTTGATAAGCCGTGGGTATCATATCATTCCCTCAAAACATGTTTTAAGCTTTTCATTGCTTTTTCCTTCAAACAATCTCATAAGCCTTTGTCTAAAGACATTATGTTCATTGATGATCGTATTATCCATCCAACATAGACATAGTCTTTGTTTAAAGACTTTATTGTAAACCGTTGGTCATTTAATCCATCCAACAAAATTATAGTCTTTGCCTTAAGACTATCTTTTAAGCCGTTGGTCATTTTTTTAGTAAAAAGCCGTGGGTACTAAAGTTTCATCCCCAAACACCGTTTAATAAGACATGCACGCACCACTACCAACCGACGGGACGGGATAATGTGCCCTAAAATAAGAATCTAGCAGAACACTATTAGATTAGAGTGTATGCCTATGATCTTTTTGGGGTTTGATTAAAAGTAAAACAAATGTAAGAATCGATAGAGTCTACCTAATATCTTGGGTTTAAAATTTATATTTCAGAGAAAGTAGCTATGGGTGATAAAACTTACTTTCAGTGACTCTGTTCAGAGTTGTGGACTTAACGTAATGGACTGTGTCAACAATAGCTTCTCCACACCAATACACTGTAAAAAGAGGAAAACAAAAACAGAGATAGGTGTAAAGTGAGAGACTTTATTGCTTCAATGGTGAAATAATCTTAGAACTCAAAAACAAAAATCTGTCTTAGTATACAATATAATCAATCAATAATGGTATGTAAGAATATAATCTGTTCTCTTTATCAAGTAGCCTAACTTTAAAACAAGATCAAGAGATACGTTCGATTCCATACTCAAAGATAAAAAGAACAAATACAATTTGTTACAGACAGAGACCTTACCTCGAGGACGGTTTCATATGGAGACAAGCACTTCCGATCACTGCAAAAAGAAAATAATAAAAAAATTAAGGAAAATTAGAACCCTAAAACAAAAATCACAAAGAGGATGAAAGAAACCAAACCGATCACTCAAACCCTAAACAAAGATAAGAACGAAACCAAAAATACGAATTCACGATCTAGAGATGTGACGAGAATTTTGAAACCCTAAAAACAAAATTGAAAGAAACTCAATCGATCACGTTAATTTCACGCACACCCTAAACAAAATAAGATCGGAGAAGAAAGAAATTCACGATCTAGAAATTTCAAAAAACTCACTAATTTTGAGAATTATCGAAGAAGAGAGAAAGTTTTGGGAGAAAACCTAAAAAGAAAGTGATGAAATATTTCCTATGTGATGTTTTTATAAGAAATAGTAACGGATATATGACAAATCGGACAGTCCTGATTTTTTAACTTGGACTTCACGTTTTTCAGATAAAAACACAGGCCCAACATTTATACTAAGCCCAATAAAAACCCATTAATTCAGTTTATACTTTTCACCAACCGCAGGATTGTTTTCAGTCTTTCAGAGTAATGACTAAAATGGATACAAATGAGAGGAGGGGAAGATACCTGACGCATACGCCAAGAAGAGTCAGACAACAAGTTTACTCTGGATGAGAAGAACTCTCTTTAGAGCTTTTATTACTAAACAAAACTGCAACAAAGAAAGCTATTCAAGAAATCAAGAAGCTAACCAGTGTTTAACAAAAAACTGTCCAAACCTGATTAGGCATATAAGATGAATGTGTTAAGACTAGTACACAAAGCCATTAAAAAAATGTTTTGTCTTACCTGTCCAAAGCCTCATCAAAAGAGTCTGTATTGATATCAAAAATGGTAGTTTGTGTCTTCAATGGATGTATAAGCATATGTACTCCCTCCATGCTAATAAAACAAAGAAGATCAAAACTATGATCAAGATTGTATTTAAGAACTGGAGAAGACCAATATTTATGTACCTCACTGATGTACTTGGAGTAACTATCTTCCTCTGGGGTACTTTTCACTTGCATAAAACTGCATATGCTCTTTGACATCACCCTATAGAAATAAAAATAAAAATCAGATACTAAAGTGTTCATATCTGTTTACATAGAAACAAGTGAATCAGTTAATCTTTCTTGTTTGAGCATTAAAACTAGAAACATGAACCGATCTTACCTTGCCAGTCTCTGGATCGCTGATTAACAACACTTGAAGAGAGTTCTTGAGAACAATCCTCCTATACTCTCTCTTGTCTGTATGTGGCTTCAGTATCTCACCACCTTTATCCACCGTTGCCAACACCTCCGTGTTCTCCTTTACAACTGCTATCTCGGCGTAGCTGAGTCTTCTTCTCTGGTTATGTCCAACGTCTTTCTTTTATATTTATCTAACCTTAATAAAGAAAGACAAGGAAGCTGAGAAGAAGTTGTCTAGTGTTTGTATTCTCTGAAGACTGCATTATCAATAGACTGCATTCTCTGAAGACTGCATTTTAATCATTATTGTAAGTCACTTCATTTATATTACCAGAACTCAACAAGCGATCATAACGAAGGTATCAGCCATTAGTTACCAAGCAAGTCTTCTCTTCACCCTCCTCCTCATGCATTTGAAATCAAATACAAGAAAACACTATCCAGAATCACCTGAGTTAGTAGCTAGAGTTTCTTAGATATTAGTCTAACTCTATGGTTTGCATTAAGAGTTATAGAGTTCTCACTTGTAGTCTGAGATAGTCTGAATCAGTAGCTAGATATAGATAATTATAAGCTTTGTTGCTAATTATCTGTAGTCTTGCTCTTGCAAAAAGAGTCATATGTTATTCTCACCGTGTTTTGCAGGTTCACTCTACAGTTTTCCACGTTTAATGCATTTTTGAGACTTATACGTCACTGGAAATCACTATCTTGTCAATGCATCTGGTGGGGATTGTGTATAAAGTGTTTAGGACACCTTATGGTCATAGGACAGAGTATTTTCCGGGTTTTCACACTACAAAAAAACAAATACTTAGTGGGGGCCGATTTCGTGGTTATTTCCTCGTAAAAGAAGGTTTACGAGGAAATAACCACGAAAGTGTAAACCTCGTGCCACGTTCGTCGTAAAGACAGTTTCCTCGCTAAATCCACGTAAAGTTATGAGGAAACGTTTCCTCGTAAAGTTGAGCCTACATTTCCTCGTAAAAGACACACAACATTTACACGCACAATACACGCTTACCTTTCCTCGCTAAATACCCGTAAAGTTTTCCTCGTAAAATACTCGTTATACTTTCCTCGTTAAATCCACGTAACCTTGTCCTCGTAAGTTCCTCGTTAGATTTCGTCGTAATATCCACGTAAATCCCACGGTACATTCCGTAGTTAATTTCTCGTAGAGTTAATGAGTAATTAACTTCGAAACTTATTTTTCCCTGCAATGATAATTTTATAAAATATAATAAAATATTAAAAAAAATATTTTATTGAAATAAAATTAAACTAATAAAATAGAACGAAAATATTTTATAAATATTTAAGTTTTATACAATTTATATTACAACAAAAGGAAACAAAAGATCTATGGGTTCTGGGAGTCGTCGTTCCTTCTGCCCATCTCGTTCTGGAGGTCTGGGTCTGGAATGCCCAATCGTCTCCGTCTCGCTGCTAACATTAGCTCCAATTGCGGATTTCCAGCCGCTAGAACGTCCAGCAAACTCTCGAGTGAACCCATTTGAGCTTGCGTCGCGTGCAACTCCGCACACAGCTCAGCAGTCTCATCTTCCCGTCGTTGAGCATAAGACGATGTCGCTCTTGGGACATCATTAACGGAACCAATCCCCAATCTACGTCTTTTTTTCTTATAGAAGACCTTTAAAAAATAAAAATTAATGTTAGCCAATAATAAAAAAATAAGATATTAAATGAATAATAATAAAACAATTTTACCTCCTCGTAAATCTCATCCACTTGAGTTGTGGATAATATAACAGGTGTCCCATCGGCGGACTGCTGGGTCAACTGGGTTTGGCACTATTCAACCCGAGCAACAACGTTGTTGTAGATTTACTCGGATCTAGGATCTATAAATTTCTCAGCTTTGTTCTTGTGGGTCCTCTCGTAAAGTTCCTTAAGAGATGGTAGAAAACCCGTCTTTTTAGCCTAAAAATATTTTTAAAAATAATAAATCAATTAAATAGATATAATAAAACATTAATTAATTTAAATATTTACCATCTGTAGACGGATACCGGCGTGTGGTGTTTGACGTGAAGAGTGGATCATGGGCAAGTTGCCATGCTCCTCTCTCGTCAGACGGGAAGAGGAGCAGCTATTGGAGACTCTGATCGAGGATGGCAAGTTCCAATAATGTATGAGGCCATCCCACACCTCCGTTGTGAGCTCAGCGGGCTTCCCGTGCTCATAACCGTCGACCAAATAATTGTCCTTCCAGTTAGACACCGTGTCCAACAATCGCTTTTTTGCCTTTTTGACAAAAGCTTCCTTCATGTCCTCGTTCACTCCTATGGACAACGCCATTTTTGCTGTAAACCAAATTTAAAAATATTCACATTAGTCTTAAAATATTTTAAAAATCGTAATAATTAAAAAATAAAATTAATAGTCATTTACTGCGAAATTTTGAACCACGTCTTTTGGACGTGGTTCGGCGTCATTTTCCAGTTCGGATGTGCGGCGGGAAAGTAACCCTTAATCACCTCGGTTACGGTCCGAGCGACACGACTATCGGCCCCAAAACTGAATAAAACAAAAACAAATTAAAATTATTAAATATTTGAATGTTGTTATAAATAAAAAATATATGTAAACATGAAACATACCAGTAAGCGCCTTCCTTTCGGTCGGGGTCTAGGACTGGTAAACCTTCCCTGCCTGGCTGAGCAAGAAGGTCCTCAACAGTGTACGTAGCATAAGGAGCCGTCGGCGGCACGAGCAAATCGGGATGAACTTCGGCCGCATCGGGAGGAGGAGGAGGATGCGACTGTGAGACTCTCTGAAAAGACTGAGTCTCGGGGACAGTATCTGGAACCGAACCCGGAGATGAAGATGATGCGCCTATATGAGTACTAGGCACGGTAAACATGTCTCTGTAATGAGTCGTCGCTTTCTTAAGCTTATTAGCTCTAACCATCTACAAAAAAAAATAATTCAACATATTAATAAAAAAACATAAATATATTACTACTCAACTAAAAACATAAATATATATACTAACCACCTAATAAACTAAATTCTCTAAATTAACCTCCTAAACTACTTACCTAAACTATCTAGAGAGGAAGTAGAGAGGAATACCTTACGAGGAGATAGAGAGGAACTTGCTACGAATGAGAGAAATGTGGTGGCTCGAGTTTATATAGGCAATTATATTTCCTCGTAAAAACCAAGTAACTTTACGAGGAAATACCCAGGCCCGTGTTTATTTCCTCGTAAAGCCCACGTAAATTTACGAGGAAATAACCAGGCCCATGTTTATTTCCTTGTAAAGCCCACGTAAAATTACCAAGGAAATAACCAGACCCATGTTTTGCTTTATGAGGAAATAACCAGGCCCCATCCACGAGGATTTTACGAGGAAATAACCAGGCCCGCGGTTTTGGTTTACGTGGAGTTTACGAGGAAACTTTGTTACGTGGAACTAATCAGGCCCGTTTTTTTCTTTTTACTAGGAAGTTACGAGGAAATGTTTCTAAATCCCTAAAAACTGAAACCGCAAACCCAACTTCTATAACTTATAACATCAATTTCTACTTCTTCCTAAACCTCAAACCGAAACCCCACACCTCAACATCATTTTCATAATCAAACAAAGTAGACACATTCATTAATCAAACAAAGTAAACATCATTCGGATACATTATTATCGTTTTCGTCATCACTAGAAACATCATCATCTTCATTAAGCTCGTCTTCAACAGCTTCGTCAGTGTTATCGTCTGGAAAATATTCATATTCACGATTATGCGGATCGATGAGAAGGATGGCATCAACTTGTTGATCAGGTTCCTCGACTCCATTGGTGTGTTCTTCTTGTAAAGGTGTCTCTTCTCCAGCGATTATGCATCCGCGTGGTGTAACTTTAATAACAGATAACTAATTTATCCCCGAGGTTGTCATCCGAGGATATGGAACATAGCAAACTTGGTCTGCTTGGGAAGCTAATATGTAAGGCTCGAATTTATTGTATCTTCGTCCACCGTTGACATCAACTAC
The DNA here is from genome assembly GCA_905132885.1 of Moricandia moricandioides. Lineage (NCBI taxonomy): Eukaryota > Viridiplantae > Streptophyta > Magnoliopsida > Brassicales > Brassicaceae > Moricandia > Moricandia moricandioides. Next base: position 42,620 of record CAJHQQ010000369.1, read on the forward strand.
ACCGAATTTGTTAACCCGAACACCTCTGTTGACGACGGGGTCGAACCAGTCACATTTGAAGAGGACGCATTTCAGCTTCAATAACCCTGGAAATTCAACTTCAATAATCTCCTGCAAGATCCCATAGAAATTTTTTTCGCCTTTCACACATATTCCATAATTACTATCGCACGTTGTCTACCATACTCATATGTATTAAAAGTATAGCCTCGTGTGAAATACATCGGTGATGTGGTGACCTTTGCAACTGGACCTTGAACTAATTCGTGAAACCATGCGGGATAATCTGGATCGTCATAATCAACCTGCAAAAATAAAAAGAAATTTGAAATTAATCATAGTAACAACGAACATTGAAAAATAAAAAGAACATTGTAATAGTTGTTTCCTTTCTTCTGTCTAACTCACTTGTGGATATATCCGGAATTGCTTCTTCGACTTGAGTAACAAATTGACTGTACATTTTTTTGTTATTTAATCAATTCCAAACAAAACATATGTGTCTGTAATTATAAGTTTTACTTATAAATGTGTAACTACCTTTCAAAATAGTGAATCAATGCATGCTCGCAGTTGAGAAGAATATAAATGTGGGCACTGTGGAGGTCTTCATCACTCGACCACCAAACCTCTTTCAATTTCCCACCAAATCTCCCAATTTGGCAAAATATATCTGGAACATCTTTTTCCAAATATGTCGGCACAACACCACCATCATCATATCTTCTTGGAGCTCGTTTTCGCGTACGTACTTTCGGTGCAAAGTAGTATGATGTGAAGTGTGATGTTTCTTCCGTCAAACTTCCGGAAACTATAGAACCTTCAACTCTTGCGAGGTTTTTAGCTTTTCCTTTCAAATTTTTCATGGCCCGCTCATACTGATACATCCATCCATAATGTACAGGTCCTCGAAGCAATGCCTCTTACTGGAGGTGGACGACTAGATGCTCCATGACGTCAAAAATGCTGGCGGAAATATTTTCTCCAAGTTGCACAGTAAGATGGGAATGTTCTCATGAAGTTGTTCAACGACATCCTCTTTAAGAGTACGGGTGCTCATATCCCTGAAAAATGCTCCAATTCCTTGCATATTTCAAAATTTAAAACACATTAGTCATATTATTTATTTGTGTATATAAAAGAAATATAATTAAAGCATATGTTTATATATATATATATATATATATATATATATTACCTGCAAGTGCTTCATGTACATTTGTTGGCAATAGCTCCGCAAATGCAAAGGGAAGTAGTCATTGCATAAAGACATGACAATCATGACTCTTCATCCCTGAGAACTTTTGATCTTCTTAAACACATCTAGAAAGATTTGAAACATACCCATCAGGGAACTTCACTTCTGATGCAAACCAGTTGAACAATACCGACTTTTTTTCTGATGACAATCTGAATATCGAAACTGGAATTTGTCCATTGCTTTTTATATGTAACTCATTTCTTGAGCAAATATCAGGTAAGTCCAACCTTGATTTGATGTTGTTTTTCGTCTTTCCAGGGACATTCAATATTGTGTTCAGGATGTTCTCAAAAAAATTCTTCTCTATATGCATCACATCGAGGTTGTGATGTAAAAGAAGATTCTTCCAATATGGCAATTCCCAAAATATATTATTTTTGTGCCAGTTGTGCTGAACTCCGTAATAATCAGGCATATTACTGGGAACATGCCAATTACCACCACGAGGAACGGTTTCTAGAGCACCGTAGTAATCGATTTGCGCTTCGATTTGTTCTCCAGTTAAATAAGGAGGAGGAGTGTCTCTCACAATCTTTTTGTGCCTAAACAATGTCTTATTTCTTCTATACGGATGGTGAATGGAAAGAAATCAACGGTGACAATTGAACCAATTTGTCTTCCTTCCATTCTTAGACTAAAACGCATCTGTCATTCATTTACAATATGAACAAGATAATATCCCATGTGTAGTCCATCCAGACAACATCCCATATGCATGAAAGTCACTTATCGTCCACAGAAGTATCGCTCGCATCGTAAAATTAGTTTTCGTTGAACAATCATACGTCCTCACCCCTGTTGACCACAAATCTCTCAACTCTTTTATCAGTGGTTGTAGAAAAACATCGAGAGATCTTCTTGGATGCTTCGGACCAGGTATTAATATGGTCATGAATAGAAACTCTCGTCGCATGCACATCTCTGGTGGCAGGTTGTATGGCGTAAGAAAGACTAGTCACAATGAATATTGTCTGCCTGACACTCCAAATGGACTAAATTCATCTGTGCATAATCCAAGATACACATTCCGGCTATTGCTAGCGAAATCTGGATGTACATTGTTAAAATGTTTCCAAGCTCTTGCATCTGATGGATGAGTCATCTCACCCTCCGTCTGAGTATGCTCGGCATGCCATCTCATCCCTCCGGCAGTCTCCTCAGATTGATACAATCTTTTCAATATGTCTATAAGTGGTAGGTACCACATCCTTTGGTAAGGTACCCTATTACGCCCTCGTCCTTGTGTCGTGTCTTCTTGCATAATCAACATTCTTCTAACTTCTCATCATCTCCCCACTAAATCATGCAATTTTTGATGCAAACGTCTATCATCTCCGAAGGCAACCCAAGACTATAAACCAATTTCTGAATCTCATAATAATAATCAGCAGACACATTGTCTTTCGGCAAATACTCTTTAAACAAGTCTGCCCAAGCATCCATGAAATTTTCAGGTAGATTGTGATCGGTTTTAATATTCATCATTCTAGCAGCCAACGACAATTTAGAGAGGCATTCTCTACAACCACTTTAAATTGGTTGATTCGCAGCATCTACCATTTCATAAAACTTTTTTGCATCTATGTTAGGTTCTTCATGAGCTTCATCATGAGCTAAAAATGCATCACCTACCATATCATGAACCATATCATAATCTACCATTTGTTCCTCCTGATGGTAACTATTTTCATTATGCAAATGATCAACCGCGGGTTCAACCTGAAAATTGTTATTACTATTGTTAGCTTCATTCCCACAATTACTATAACCTTCTCCATGTTGAAACCAAATATAGTAATGTGGCGTGAAACCTCTATTTACTAAATGCTTCCAAACATTTTCTCGAGTGCTTAATTTTGAATTGTTGCATTTCCGACAAGGATAAAACATCTTACTGCTTTCTTGCGTGAGCGGTGTAGAATCTGCTTGATGCATAAATGTCTCCACCCCTTCGAGATATTCTTATCGTCACTCTCCCGTTACAATCTCTGTGTGTATACATCCACCTCCGCAACTCAAAAATATTTTCATCTCCGGACATTTTTTTCCTTTCACGTTTTCAATCGTTTCTCTCTTTCACGTTTTCAATTTTTTTGGGTATCTTTCATTTGAAACTCAAACAACATATTTGTAGGAAAATTTTGGAATTGGTAGATGACATTTTACCTCGAATTTACGAGGAAAGGTGGTAGGTATACACCCAAAATAAACACGTTTACAACTAAAAAGCAGTAGGCCTCGTTGTTTCTTCGGTAGACTGTTTCCTCGTAAAGTCCACGTAAGACTAACGACAAGTTTACGAGGAAATTCACTATGCCACGCAATATACTCGCTATGTAACGTCGATTTTACGAGGAAACCTATTTTTCGTTTATTAACGAGGATTCTACAAGTTTCAGGACTTTCCTCATAAAATCCTCGTAACGGACACGTAAATTTACGAACTCCATTTTTTCTCGTTAAATTTTGTAATTAATTAACTGCTTTCTTGTAGTGTCACATTGGACCCAAATCAAACTATTATTGCCCATCCTCTTACGTCTTCTTCTCTGGTTTTCATTTCACCATTGTCATTTCCATGCATGCTATACATACCAACACTCTCTTTTATTGTACCTTTTCATCATCACGCTTGACAGCATCAGACTTTTTACCATCCAACAAGTAAAAAAAAACGACTTGGTTCATATGTCTATGTCTTGAAGACTTGGTTTTAAACCGTTGGTCGTCTTTCCCACACAACAAGGCAAAAACCGATATGTACTCTTTGAATAAATTGCCAAGACTTGTCGTAAGTAAGGAGTCTGTTTTGATGCAAGTATTTGTTAACTCTGAAGCCGTTGGTGTATTCTTCCATCCGTCAAGTAGAAACATAATTCATAGTCTTTTGTCTTAAGCCATCACAGTTAGTCATTGCCTGAAAGACTTTATATTAGCCTTTTTTCCATTTTATCCATCCATCAGTTTCATAGCTAAAGACTATGTAACGGTTGGTTCGTTTTAGCCATCCAACACTCAATAGTCTTTATCCAAAACGTTCTTGTAAACCATTGGTCGTTTTATCCTTTGTATAAATAACATTTATATGTTGTAAACGGCAGATTCATAGCCTTTATCTAAATAACATTTTGTAACTCGTGGGTTACAGAAGTAATGAATCGAACCTTTTATAAGCCATGGGTGCTGTGGGTACCGGTAATGCAGTGAATATGTATTCACATTTCATTGAGCCTCTCCATTAAGGAGTTCAATGTATTCTCCTTTCCAACCCAAGACTATTTCAAGTTGTGGGTACTACTGCAATAAACTTGTTTTAGATTCACAGTCTAAAGACTTTGTTTTAGTAAAAGAAGTTGGCTTTTGATTCTTCCATTCATTGCAAGTTGTGGTTATCAACGTAGTGAGTACATCTTCAATCACTGTCTTTGTCTAATAGACTTTTTAAGCCGTTCGACCGCTTTGTACGAGTGTCATACTCTTCATAAGCCGTGGGTACTAAAGGCTCTTCATTCATATTTTTGTTTCCCTTTCAATGTTATTGAGAAGTTAGTCAGTTTTCCATCCAAGAATTCGAAAACCAATCCGTAGCCTTAGCCTTTGTTTACATACTTTTTACAAGCTGTAAACCAGTGAATCTGATTCTCAATTCATAGTCTTTCGCCGAAAGATTCTCTATTAAACCGTGGGTACTAAAGTTTGTTGTCTCAAAGACATTTTTAAAGCCCTTATCATTTTTTTTCCTTTTGTCCACATCGAATCCAACAGATACATAGCTTTTGTCTGTCTAAATACCATTTTTTCGTAAGCCGTGGGTACTACTTACGTAATGAATATGTTGTAAATCATTGTCTCTGTTTAAAAAAAATTTAAGCCATTGGTTATTTATGCAAGCCACATGTACTAAAGTATGTCATCCCATCCCCAAACATCATTTGCTTCATAGAGCAATGAAGCCTGTTTAGATTCAGAGTTTTGTCTAAAGACATTTCTCAAGCCGTAGGTAGCAACACTGTGTTAAAACTCTTCATAAAGCCTTGGGCAGCAATATTGTCTAAAGAATCTAAAGCCGTGTGTCTAAAGACTCTTCATAAATCCAATGAATACGATATTAGTTTACAGTCTTTGTCTTAAGACTCAATATCATCCAATTACTCTTCCGTAAGCCGTCGGTGGCAATATTTGTTTATCCATCCAACATAGACATTGTCTTTGTTTAAGAATGTAAACCGCTGGTCCTTTAATGAATACAAGATATCAGTTTACAGTCTTTGTCTTAAGACTCAATATCATCCAATGACTCTTCCATAAGCCGTGGGTAGCAATATTATCAAATGACTCTTTATAAACCGTGGGTCATTATTTACATCCAACAAGTTCAAAACCAATTCAGTCCTTGTCTTGAACTATTTTTAAGCCGTTGGTCTTTTTTTTTGTAAAAAGCCGTGGGTACTAAAGTTCCATCCCCAAACACCGTTTAATACGACATGCACTACAAACCGAAGGGACAAATCGAAGGGAAAAACCGAAGGGACAATGTCCCCCAAATAAGAATCAAGCAGCACACTATTACATCCAACAAGTTCAAAACCAATTAAGTCATTGTCTTATGACTTTTTCTAAGCCGTTGGTCCTTTTTTTTTGTAAAAAGTCGTGGGTACTAAAGTTCCATCCCCAAACACCTTTAATAAGACATGCACTACCAAACGAAGGGACAATGTTCCCTTAATAAGAATCAAGCAGAACACTATTACATTCAACAAGTTCAAAACCAGTTCAGTCATTTTCTTATGACTTTTGATAAGCCGTAGGTATCACTATCATTCCCTCAAAAACATGTTTTAAGCTTTTCATTGCTTTTTCCTTCAAACAATATCATAAGCCTTTGTCTAAAGACATTATGTTCATTGATGATCGTATTATCCATCCAACATAGACATAGTCTTTGTTTAAAGACTTTATTGTAAACCGTTGGTCATTTAATCCATCCAAAAAAATTATAGTCTTTGCCTTAAGACTACCTTTTAAGCCGTTGGTCATTTTTTTTGTAAAAAGCTGTGGGTACTAAAGTTTCATCCCCAAACACCGTTTAATAAGACATGCACTAGAAACCAAAGGGACAACCCGAAGGGACAACCCGAAGGGACAACCCGAAGGGACAAACCGAAGGGACAAACCGAAGGGACAAACCGAAGGGACAACCCGAAGGGACAACCCGAAGGGACAACCCGAAGGGACAACCCGAAGGGACAACCCGAAGGGACAAACCGAAGGGACAACCCGAAGGGACAACCCGAAGGGACAACCCGAAGGGACAACCCGAAGGGACAACCCGAAGGGACAACCCGAAGGGACAACCCGAAGGGACAACCCGAAAGGACAACCCGAAGGGACAACCCAAAGGGACAAACCGAAGGGACAAACCGAAGGGACAACCCGAAGGGACAATGTCCCCCAAATAAGAATCAAGCAGCACACTATTACATCCAACAAGTTCACATAGATTTTTCCTTCAAACAATCTCATAAGCCTTTGTCTAAACACATTTTGTTCATTGATGATCGTATTATCCATCCCCCACACACACATAGTCTTTGTCTAAAGACTTTATTGGAAACCGTTGGTCGTTTAATCCATCCAACAAATTTATCGTGCTTGCCTTGAACTATTTTTAAGCCGTTGGTCCTTTTTTTTAGTAAAAAGCCGTGGGTACTAAAGTTTCATCCCCAAACACCGTTTAATAAGACATGCACGCACCACTACCAACCGACGGGATGGGACAATGTGCCCCAAAATAAGAATCTAGCAGAACACTATTAGATTAGAGTGTCTGCCTATGATCTTTTTGGGGTTTGATTAAAAGTAAAATAAATGTAAGAATCGATAGAGTCTACCTAATATCTTGGGTTTAAAATTTATATTTCAGAGAGAGTAGCTACGGGTGATAGAACTTACTTTCAGTGACTCTGTTCAGAGTTGTGGACTTAACGTAATGGAATGTGTCAACAATGGCTTCTCCACACCAATACACTGTAAAAAGAGGAAAACAAAAACAGAGATAGGTGTAAAGTGAGAGACTTTATTACTTCAACGGTGAAATAATCTTAGAACTCAAAAACAAAAATCTCTGTCTTAGTATACAGTTCACATGTATACAACAAAAGCAAGCAACAATGGTATGTAAGAATATACTATGTTCTCTTTATCAAGTAGCCTAACTCTAAAACAAGATCAAGAGATATGTTCGATTCCATACTCAAAGATAAAAAGAACAAATACAATCTGTTACAGACAGAGACCTTACCTCGAGGACGGTTTCATGTGGAGACAAGCACTTCCGATCACTGCAAAAAGAAAATAATAAAACGATTAAGGAAAATTGAAACCCTAAAAAAAATCACAAAGAGGATGAAAGAAACCAAACCGATCACTCAAACCCTAAACAAAGATAAGAACGGAACCAAAAATACGAATTCACGATCTAGAAATGTGACGAGAATTTTGAAACCCTAAAAACAAAATTGAAAGAAACTCAATCGATCGCGTTAATTTCACGCACACCCTAAACAAAATAAGATCGGAGAAGAAACAAATTCACGATCTAGAAATTTCAAAAAACTTACTAATTTTGAGAATCGTCGAAGAAGACAGAAATTTTTGGGAGAAAACCTAAAAAGAAAGTGATGAAATATTTTCTCTCGGATGTTTTTTATATATGAACCGATAAATTCTTAACAGTAAAGGATATATATATATATATATATATATATGACAAATCGGACGATCCTTTAAACTTCGTCTTACGTTTTTCCGATAAAAATATAGGCCCAATATTTATACTAGGCCCAATAAAAACCCATTAATTCAGTTTATATTTTTCAAAAAAAAATTTTTTTTGGTTACCGTTGCTTCTCCGACTCAAACTTAATGGTGTTTATATAGTTTTGATTCAGTGTCCATGTGTCGTTATCTGAGTGCTAGGGAATAACAACTTATCGTTGACATCATCTCTTGACCTCTCCCATATACAGAGTAAGAACTATGGATTTGCACTTCTAAAGAAAGTAGGGTTATGTTTTAAGGACCTAACTGAATTCAATACAGCTATGTTGGGTAAGAAATTTTGGAGGCTAATAGAGAAACCATATATTTTATTCTCTAGAGTCTTCAAAGGAAGGTATTTCAGAATGCATCACTTCTGGAACCAATTCGATCATACTCGCTGTCATAGTATTGTTTCTGCTAGATCTCTAGTTGGCAAAAGACTAATAAAAAGGGTGGAATTAGGATCATGCATTTCTGTATGGAATGATCCCTGACACCCATCCACTCGCTCGAGACCAGAAAATAAAAATAATCACAACCTCTACATGGATCTCACAGTGGATTCACTCATCAACACGACTTCGAGAACATGAAATCTTCAGGCTATTCGATCTCTGCTGGATTCCCAGGATGTGAAGATAATTGAAAGTATCATATTAAGAAGAAAACAGATAACATTTCACGAACAATGAGAAATATACAGTTAAATATGGTTATCAAGTGGAATGTATTTATCCGGATAGAGAAAGACCGGCGCCAGAGTATGGCCCCTCGTTTTCTTCTCTCAAGGCTTTTTGCTGGAAGGTACATTGCCCACCCAAGATGAAACATTTCTTGTGGCAACTGATATCAAGATGTATTGCGGTTAAGAAAAATTTGCAAGCACAAAGTATTCAAGGAGACAAATTATGTGCCAGATGTGGAGCACCTAAAAAAATAATCAATCTTGTATCTTTTGAATGTCCGCCAGAGGTATGAGTTTGGACACTTTTTCGCATTCCAATGAATCTAGATCTTTTCCCACTCAGTCATTATTTATGAACATGGATCATTTATTTGGAGAGTTTTCGCAAGATGGAAGATCATCATTATGCTTAGATCTTATGGTATATATGGAAAGGAAGAAACAATAAAGTTTTTAGCAATTTGGACATGATCCAAGGGATACTCTTAAGCTCGCAGAGAAAGAATTTATGCTTTGGGCTGAGACACAATCCACACTTCCGCAAAAGACAACGCACGGTAGACCATCAGGGGAGGTGACTCTACCATCCATACAAGGTAGATGGTGTTCCACAGATGGATCAAGGAAAGCTCAAGAAATGATGTCGCGACAAGGTTGGTATAGTACGTTGGAAGGTTTTGACAGTCTAATGGAGGCAAGGAACACAAGAGATGCCCAATCATCCCTTAATTCAGAAATAAATGCACTTATATGGGCGATGGAGTGCATGAGGAATCTATGACAATTTAATGCAACTTTACAACGGATTATTCTCAATTGGTGAAGTGGTTTCGGAACCAGAAGAAGGACAAGCATTTGCAACCTATTTGGAGGATATCAAGTTATCAAAAGAGAGTTTTCACAGCTCAGAGATCATTCATATTCTGAGGAGACTTAATTCTAAAGCAGACAGTCTCACACGCAGTGTAAAAAATAGTCGTCGTTAGTAATCCACATGGATGTGGAGCTACCAGTTTGGTATACAGAGTCCACATGAGTCTGTATAAAGTCAATGACAAAAAAAATATAATAATTAAATTTATGTCCAAATAATATAAAATATTAGGTCTCACATTTTAATAATTTTTATAATCTTAATACATTTAATTTGGTAAAATAAAATTTTGACTAAAACATTCAAATAATTTTGAAAAAAAAATGGAAGTTTAAATACTGAAAATATTTTTATTTGATATAAAATAAATTAGTTAACAACTTATTCTTTTTATACTTTCATATATATAAAAAAAAATTCATTTAAAGAAAATAAAATTTTCTTATAAAATTAAAGATTGTATATAAAAAGATGATAGAATCAATAAATTTTTATATATCAGAAATTTCCTTTTGAATAATCAATACTATTAAAACAGAAGCAATGTTTATCTATTTGCAAGTAGTCTATGTTGGACCATTACATTTATTTTATTTTTTATTTATTCTCTTACAATTAACTTAGTTATTATTAAATAAATATTATATCTAACCAATTATTTTAATATTTTCAAAATAAGATATCTAAAAAATATTCTTAAGTATCTTTTCCTAAGATTAGATTTTAATAATATATTTTAATTTCTTTTTATTTAAAATATAACTATATATTTCTTTTTAATATTTAATTTTAAATAATAAAAGTCATAATTAATATTAATTATAATTAAAACGAATACTAATTCATTTTTCATTTATATAATAAAAAAATTATAATATATATATAATATTTATATATAATACTAATTCAGTTTAACCGCGGGTACGGGTCGTGTTTCAAAACACGAATATAGCGCTTCATGTGTAACATTTAAATGTAGATATACAATCAAAAATGCAAATTTATATTATATAAATTTAGTTTGTTTCAAAAATAATCTCGCGCTTTCAAAATCTAGTCTATCTTATTAAAACAGAAATATTACATTGGACCTAAAAAATTAGTGGTGTGTAATATTACATTAACGTCATTGGTAATTAATAAAAAGATAAAGAATTCATTAAGGGTGGTTATGTAAAACATCATTATACTACTAAATCAAAAAAGAAGTTTAAACTAAAACGTTTTCTCAAATATAAAAAAAAAATTTTGTTTTTTGACCATTTATTCTAATATATATATATATATATATATAAAGTAAGTATATAATGATATTTTACCTATTTAGAAAAACTTATTTTTCAAAAAAAAAATATTTTAAAGTCTTTGAATTTTTTTCATAATATTATTATATACACCAAAACACTTTATTAAATTAGATTTTGTTAGAAAATATTTTCACGTTTTAAAAATGCGGATTAGAATCTAACATGTACTTATAATTATAAAAAATACTTTGTGTATCATAGGTCACTCTAATCTCATCTGAACTATACCTTATTCATCCTTTTCCAAACACATAAAGGAATCAACTAATATGACTGGCTCTTTTAAATTTTATCTTCAGAATTTTTTATTTGAACCAATAGTAAAAGTTTGCACAATTTAGGCCCACAAATTTTAACATACTAAGTTTTATATGGTTGGCATGTAAAGTAACTTGGGATAATTATTCTACATACCCTTTTAAATTTTTAAAAAAATCTTTTCTACTGTTAATTTTCCCTATTTAATATATGATAAGATATTTTGAACTTAATTTTATGAGAAAATTATATTTCTGAAAATAAAATGGTTACAAATTCGTAAAAATAATTATTAATATTAGTATGAGATAAATATGCGAGTTTAGTTTGATATAATTATATGGTTAAAATAAACTTATTTATATAGTATTTTAAAATAAGAAATCGATAAAATTTCTAAAATAAAAATTTTCGTGCTATACTCTAGGATAGTCTTTTTAAGTTATTTTCACAAAAATAGTTTTCAAAGAAAAAATGACCAAAATAAACTTTATTAAAGGGTGTAAATATACATTTATACCTCTTGGATTAACTAATATATACTTAAGATTTAGAGTTATGGGGTAGTTTTTAGAGGTGAATTTTAAAATTAAAAAAAAAGTTTTAAAAAAAACAAAATTTCCAAATAAAAAAAATATTTCAATTTTTTATTTTTTAAAAGTTATTTTTGTAATAAAAACTAAAAAAAAAAGAAAAAGCTATTTGAACGATTTACCTTTTTTTCAAATTGCCTCAGTCGTTAGGTTCAAGGAAATTTCCGAAAGAAACAACAAAATGAATAAAGAAAAAGAAAATGCTAATGACATCCTTGCATTTCTAAAGAAAACAACAAAAAATCATCGAACGGTTCAGATCTATTTTCATTTCGATCCAAGGGTTGTGGTTACTTTATTGACAAGTGGGTTCCAGTTTTGTTTTCTTTCACCTGGTCCATCCAAAAATCAAAGAAACTCAGAAAAATTTTGAGTCACTCGAAAAAAACTGAGAGGATCGCTTAATCTTCACCAAAAAGGGTAAGGATTTACTTTTAATCCTCTCTGATCAAAGATTGTATACTTCGCAATTACGATTCTGATTATGCTCTGATCAAACACACTGTCTTTTTTTTAAACTAATCTAATACGAACCTCTCCTGTTTTGCTCTCTTACGTTCCTAGAGTTAGCTCTTTTCCACTGAACCATTAAAAATTGAATTGGGTTTTCTTCAAATCGCCAGATTTTTTATGGAATCGAATCTGTTATTTGTGGCTTGTTTAGATATTCACTAAAGTTTGTGAATAATCTGTAGCTGATCAGATGGATCAGAAGAAAAGAAATATGACAAAGAAAACAAGGAGGTTGGGTAAGTATGAGGTTGGTCGGACCATAGGTGAAGGCACTTTCGCTAAGGTTAAGTTTGCAAGGAATACAGACACTGGAGAAAACGTTGCCATTAAAATCATGGCTAAGACTACTATTCTTAAGCACAGGATGGTTGATCAGGTACCTTCGAGTGTGAAACCTTATATGGTTCTTGCTTATGTTTGAACCGAACCGAACCTCTCTTCTGCTTGTTTTTGTCCAGATCAAAAGAGAGATATCTATAATGAAGATTGTAAGACACCCTAACATAGTCAGGCTGTATGAGGTATGTCTATGTTTCCTTACATCTGCCAAGTTTGGTGTCCATCTGATTATGTTTCTTTGGGATGTAGGTCTTGGCGAGTCCTTCGAAAATATATATCGTTTTGGAGTTTGTGACTGGAGGAGAGCTCTTTGATAGAATTGTATGTCATTTTATGCATTTTTAGCGTTCATTAGTTAAAGTCTCTATAGTTAAATTTCATGCTTTCCACTTCAATTTTTGTTTTTTTTGGATGTCTTTACTTACTTGATGCAGGTTCATAACGGGAGACTTGAAGAAAGTGAGTCTCGCAAATACTTTCAACAGCTTATAGATGCTATTGCTCATTGTCACTGCAAGGGTGTTTACCACCGTGACCTCAAAGTATTAGCCCTTTTTTTTGTTCCTTGTTAGAACATTTCTACTTGTATTCCACGCTTTGATGATCTATGTGCGTGCCATTATGATAATTTCAGCCAGAAAATCTTTTACTTGATATCAATGGTAACCTTAAGGTTTCGGATTTTGGGCTCAGTGCATTGCCTCAGCAAGTAAGTGCTCACACTCTAATTCTTTTATCTCTTTCTTTGATTCATTTGCTATGTACTGAACCAGGGAGTAGAACTTCTGCGGACCACTTGTGGAACTCCGAACTATGTAGCTCCCGAGGTACTTGATGGCCAAGGCTACGATGGTTCAGCAGCAGATATTTGGTCTTGTGGGGTTATTCTTTTCGTTATAATGGCTGGCTTTTTACCCTTCTCTGAGACAGATCTTCCAGCATTGTACAGAAAAGTAAGTAGCACCCTTTTCTTGAAAATGTTTTAGCACTTTTTGCTTCCTAATCATGAAATTGGAATTGTCAACTTTTGAATACTTTTTGTGTCTTTTTCCAAACCTTTAATATATTTTCTCTTGAAAATCATAGCATTAGGTTTGAGCTTTATCATCATTACTTTTCTACAGATTAGTGCAGCAGAGTTTTCTTGTCCACCGTGGTTTTCTGCAGAAGTGAAGTCTTTAATTCATAGGATACTTGACCCCAATCCCAAAACAGTGAGTGTTTTGCTTCGGCGTCTCCCAGCTTTCATATTTGCTGCTATTATCTAAAGTTTTAGTAATGTTTCATCTCCTTATCTATGGTTGTTTCCCAATTAGTGCAGCGTATTCAAATTCAAGGAATTAGGAAAGATAGTTGGTTCAGATTAAATTATATGCCTACTCGAGCAAAGGAAGAGGAAGAAGTGAATCTGGATGATGTTCGTGCAGTTTTTGATGGAATTGAGGTTGGTCTTTCCGCCTTCATTGTATCATGCATGCTCTTTGGTGGTCAGATTCCATTTAACTGTTAAGATCTTTTAGGAACATAGCTATAAGCCACTACAAACCACCTTGGCTAATTACAATAACTATGCATAATGACTTTGTCAACATGTATCACGGACTAAGATTATGACTTAGAAACATTTTATGTGTATTTGCCAAAATTACTTTTGGTTGCTTTCGTACATTTGACTTGTCAGTTGCACTTGTTCACAGGGAAGTTATGTAGCGGAGAATATAGAGAGAAGATATGAGGGACCCCTAATGATGAATGCCTTTGAGATGATTACCTTATCACAAGGCTTAAATCTATCAGCACTATTTGACAGGCGACAGGTAGTACCTCTTTTGACATACTTATGTGGATGGTGTTAACTTTCGATGCAGTGTTATAGTTTTGTGTGAAATATAAGTTCATGAGATGATTGGTTGCTTGGCTTTGGTAGATAGAAATGGAATCCGAATAATGCTCCTTGCATATTGATGGCTTATCCATAACATCTCGCTCTTGCAGGATTTTGTTAAAAGGCAAACCCGTTTTGTTTCTCGAAGGGAACCTAGTGTGATAATAGCTAACATTGAGGCTGTTGCGACCTCAATGGGGTTTAGAGCTCATACGCGCAACTTCAAGGTATCTAAATCCTTAGCATATATACTTATCACCACTATTATGCATTACTTCTCAAACTCTCTACTGTAATAGGTTTCTTATGTAGTTTGAAATTATTGCCAAGGAAACTTAGTTAATAAATGGAAGATCTAGCCTAAAAGTTACAAATTGTTTCTTAACTATGCGCGTTATGTGTGACAAACAGACAAGGCTGGAGGGATTACCTTCAATGAAGGCAGGGCAATTTGCTGTTGTGATAGAGGTAATAATGGCACCTTGTGATTCTAGTCTACTTTTCTTTTGAATCATCAACAAGAAGGGTTTCTATGAGTTTTTAAAATGAACATAATATGCAGATTTACGAGGTGGCACCATCGCTTTTCATGGTAGACGTTAGAAAGGCTGCTGGTGAAACTCTTGAATATCATAAGGTTTGTAAATATATCTAATGTTGTATAAGTACATCATTGTTTTTGTTGAGGATATAAGAATCATATGGTCTTGATTTTGTGGTACTGACGCAGTTCTACAAGAAGTTATGTGAGAAACTGGAAAACATAATATGGAGAGCAACTGAAGGAATGCCAAAGCCAGAGCTTTTCAGAACAATCACGTTTTGATTTAAGCAGGTCCTCTCCTACTTTGAATAACTTATAACATGGAGTGGAGGTTGAATAAAATGTAGTGTGGTATTGATAAATGTCGTAAATATTCTTCAAGAAGATGAGAAGATTTGCTTCTCGAGATGATATTACAGTGTTATTTTCTCTTGAAGTATATGCTTTGGAAAGAAAAAAAAAGAAGGAAAGTATGCTTTGGCCATTGGATCCATCCATTCTTTATGTATGGGACATACTTGGTTCTGAAAAGAAAGGAAAAAAAAAACTGTATGTGTGGGTTTGATTCAAAGGGATTGTGAGACTGAATGTGAGGTAAACTTTGTTATTGCAAAGTATGATTTATTGATAGCTTCGTACCATTGTAATAAAAAAAGTGTATCGGAGGTACAAAGATGTGACGCTAAATGAAGCTTTTCAGTTACAGACCGACCTCAAGAAAGGTGGGTGAAGTCTCTTTGATGGTGCATCCTCGTATTGATAATGCAAAAGGGTTTTTGTTCTGATGTCTCTGCACATATTTCGTAAACACGAGAGAATAGACAGCCTGTAAATAGAAACAAGTCAATGGAGTAGAAACAGAAGCGGTTTATGCTTTGTACCTGTCAAAATTAACATGTATTGCTTTACTTGTAAACTCATTAAAGCAAGATACGCAAGCAACGAGGGTAAAAATAAGAATAAACTATGATACTTAGGGCTGAGAATTTTATTCTTTAAATTGTTTGATTCAATTTTTTTTGCTTTGATTTGATCTGAAAAATTTGGATATACCTAAAATTTTCGAAGTAAAAAAAATATTAAAAATTTATATTAGTTAAAAATGAATTAAATCACAAATACTATATTTTAAAAAACATATATTCTTCCGCTCCAACAAATGTATAAATATATATATATTGATTAAATGTATACGTTTATATAATTGTTATTCTAATATATGATTTAAAAAATTATATTCACATTATTACTTATAAAATTATTAAATAAATAAAAGAAAAAATTATGACATCTATAACTTTTTCTTAAGTTTATCTTTTATCTAATTTTAAAATTTACAAAAATATAGTTTCATTACTTTTATTTTTTTATTTTCAATATTACGTAAAATATTTTAAAGAACAAATTTATCTTATTTTCTCTAAATTATTCGTATTAAGCAAACAAATGAGATATCTGTAAGTATCTACAAATATTTTATATTCGTAAACCGGATATCGATATTTTTTTGGAGCAAAACAAATCAAAATTTTAATATATGCAACTAGATTTTAACCCGCGCATTCGGACGGATATTTATATTTAAGTTTTATGACAAATTGATAAATATTTATTATTATTTGGTATTTTGTATTATGTAACTTAATATGTCTTGTTCGATATTATTAATATATAATTATATATAATTTTATTCATATTTTTTTTATTTTGTTGATGAAACAAAATATATTAATATATAATTTATTTATATTTTAATTTATTTATTTAACCTATTTCATTAATTTTTGATGTTTTCTAATGAAAATGTATTAATTTTTTTTTATAATTCTCAATGATCAGAATTTATTTTTAAATATTTTGTACTTTAAATAACGTACATTTCTTTATTTAATTTACAAACATAAATCATCAACTATAAACTAAAAAATCATATAATATAAATTTTATACTATATAATTTATTTTTATTAAACTTAAGTTTATATTTCTAACTTTATAAATTAAAATACTATATAATAAAAATATTTACTTTATTTAAATTTAAATAATACTAAATTATAATATTTTAATAACAATTACAAATTTAATGAATTATTTAAAATTGATAATCAAAAAATTTTATAAAATTTTATTAAAGTAAAATAAGAAATATTCAAAAATAAATAGTGTTATAATAGAATATTCTTATGTGTGATAATATATCTTATTTAAATAATCTAATAAATAATAATTTTTAATATAATAAAAAATACTAATGAAATTGTTCAATGATTTTTTATCAGTAAATAAAAATAGTACTCTATTAAAAACTCAAAAGTCCAGATATTCGATATGCTTCTACCTCTAATGATAGTTGCTTGAGAATTATCAAAACCCACAGAGAAAAAGAAGAGAGCACTCAAAGTCTTAACAGCACGAAAGTCAATGGAAAAGAAGCGGTTTGTGCTAGTCCATGGTGTTTGCCATGGCGCTTGGTGCTGGTACAAGATAATACCACATCTGGAGGCTGCTGGTCACAGCGTAGTTGCAGTGGATCTAGCTGCATCGGGGATAAGCACAGTAAAAGTGGAAGAGATGAAGACCTTAAAAGATTACTCCAAACCCTTGATTGACTTTCTGGATGAGGAAGAAGAAGAAGAACAAGTGATTCTAGTTGCTCATAGCATGGGAGGCATACCTGCTGCTCTGGCTGCCGACATCTTCCCTCGTAAGATAGCTTGTATTGTCTTCTTGACAGCTACAATGCCCGACACCAACAACCCTCCTTCTTACCCTTTCGAAAAGGTATTATTAATCTCTTCACTGATTTTATAAGTAGATATGATCACACACACTTACATGTGAAAGTAAATTTTGCAGTTTGTCCCGAGCCTAACACAAGAAGAGTTGTTGGACACTGTGTTTCATAGCTACGAAACAACACATGTTCCTCCTTTACGCACTGTTGTTTTCGGACCAAAGTTCATGGCCAAGAACTTATACCAATTATCTCCTGTACAAGTAAGACTCATATAGCAGCTAGTAACCAAACCAATGTCTAATTCTTTTTTGCTGTCGATTGAGTTCATTAGGATCTTGAATTGGCAAAACTGTTGGTAAGGGAAAACCCTGCGTTAGCAACGGACAATCTTTCAGGAACAAAACCTTTTACTAAGGAAGGGTATGGATCGGTAACACGAGTTTATATTGTCTGCGGCGAGGATAATCAGATATGTGAGGAATACCAGCGTTTGATGATCAGCAACTTTCCACCGGATGAAGAGATGGAGATCAAAGGTGCAGATCATATGGCAATGTTCTCCATGCCCCAACAACTCTGCTCACTTCTCTTAGAAATCGCAGATAAACATGCATAAAGATCATCACTGCGTAATGTTACCATCAACTTCAGCCCTCACCATCAGTACAATCGAATGTGTTGTTTAAATAATGTTTGTCTTCTTAGGCATGTTTCTATGTGTTACTTTCCATAGATACGACACGAATTTGTTTAAATAAATAGTTTTTCACAAGCTTTTTTTAGCATCCATATCAATAAATGGAAGAGTTGTTGAACCGAACACATGATTATACTTTAGAAACTGTTCTTTTCGGACCAGATTTCATGGTCAAGACAATCTTGCAACAAGGCCTAGGTGTTTTACCCGCACACAAAAACCCAAGCCAGAACCAACCAAAAAATACCTGAACTGAAATTGAAACAAAAATTTATCCGTAATTACTGGATACAAAATTCTTTTACCCAAAAAAAGCAAGAACCGAAATCTACTGCAAGTATTTATGTGGTTATACTATCAGAAGATAAGACAAAAATAGTGTGTAAACCAATATGAGATTGTCACAAGCTCAAGAACAGCAATATATGAGAATCCATTCTATCAAGCGTTTAATTAACACAAGGAAATCTGATGAGGATGGTTGGACCTTCAAGTTGGTTGCAAAGAACTTGATTTTCAAATAAAATACGTATTAGCAGGTCAACATCCTTAAGGTTTGAACATATAGCATCTCATATAAGAAAATATATCTCTCTATTTACTGGAGTTTCTTGCACGATTTGTTGAAATGTATGGATTCATCACAAGATTAGTTTACAATCTGAGATCATCATAAACAAGTTTCAATCATACATTGCGATATACAAATGTTGAAATTATAACGAATTGATTAACTTAAGGAGAAGCAATCATATCTTTATGAGTATCCAATGTTTATTTGAAAAAGTTACCAGAACACACAATACCTAATCAACAAACCAATATTAATTTCAAAATCATTGAGAAGAAATAAAAGGAAGGGGGGGTCATCAGATAGGAGCGAAAGACTATGCTACAGATTTGTAATCACAGATAATCATCTGAACTATGCATTATTATTCCTCACTTGACCCCTTCCTTCCTACTAAAATCAAACACATCAGCCTCATTGAGAAGATTAGTCTTTATCAACATGGATTAATTCAGACATATGCTTGTCTTAATCATTTTAATCATCGGCCAATTAACCAAAAAAAATGAAAAAACATAGGACTCAGAATATGGGTGGTGATATAACAGAATGGTCGGCAAATAAGCTTTTTTACAGCTCATATTACGACGAACGAGACCTTAATATCAATCGTCACTGTCCTCAAATTCCTAACTATAAACATTAAAGGAAAGTGAATCTCAGGAAAGCCAGCGTTTTTTACATCAAAGTAATAAAACTCAGACGGTAATTCCATAATTTTAGCAATAATCATCATCAATTCACTTCCCATTAATCACTAACAACAAGAATGTAATCGCTGAAATGGCTCCGTAGATCACAAGAGAATCAAGATCAACAGGTTCCTATCAGAATAGCGAAACACAAACATCTGTTTATGTCCAATGTAGCATCGACGATCAAAGCCCTTAAGCTATCGTCGACGTGGCATCGGACAATTTAGTTAAACCAAATCTAAATATATAAACCCTCAGAAACCCGTTTAAAATCAACCACACAGAAGCGGACACAGAAACGGTGGGAAGTACGGTTAAAAGATAACCCAACCCGATCCGGTCAGCTTCGGACACGAGTCGTAAACGGACCCGGGTTAGGATCCGCGTACGGTCGTGGGGGAGAAGACTGAACGGAGGATGGAGAAATCAGACAAAACCGGATGCAATCCTCGATTCAGTCCGCCGCTGCGTTTAAAGTGTCATACGGCACTTCCTATCTTTTGGGAATTCTTCTTCATCGAGCTATTCGATCGATCTTCTAAACTATAAACACACTATCGATTACGAATAAAGTCTAAGGAGACAGAGAAAATCAAAAGCTAAAGAAGGCTCTGAAGAAGATAATAGAGATGGAAGAGAAAGCTCAGTTTATATAGGGGGTTACAAGGCGGCGTCACCAAAAACCCTAATACCTTTAAGTTTTTTTTTTTTGTCTCTCTCTCTTTTTTAATAGAAATTACACCTAGTGACCAAAAAAAATCAAATTTAACAAAATAATCAAAATTCTTCTCTCTTTCCTACTTTATCTTCTTATCTCTCTCTACTCTCTCTCCCAAAATCTAATTTTACTTTTTGGTTATTTGACAAATAACTTTTTTTTAAACACAAGCTATTTTCTTTTTCAAAATTTAAAATTTATCAACTAGAAATATGGTTAACATTTACTCATTTATTAACTTATTTCTTATATATTAAAAGATAAACATTACCATATTTGAGTCATTTGAATGTTACTTTGCATCATTACTAAAATGATTTTAGAATTATTAGAGAAACTAGAGATTTTTCCGGGGCTATACCTGGATTATTGACATAAATTTTGTACTTCAGGCATGTCTATATTTTTTTTATATATTTGAAGATGTGTAATGTATATATATATAATTTATGAGCTTAAGTTTGGATCAAGGTCATCAATATATTCATATTAATACATACATGTGCCAAAGGAAGACCCATGAACCAAATATAATCACTCCATATAAACTTATCTTAACCTAAATTGGATTGTTTCTTTATTGTTGTATAAAGCAACCCCAAAGCTTACTAGAATATTTTTAGGAACGCCCTTCACTTCTAGACCTTGTTGTAATGTTTGGTGAGTAGTTTGTCTAAATAAAAAAGTATACATGATGTAATGTGATTGAAAAATAAAATCTTCAAAATGATTTAAATAATAAGGCAATGCTCAATAATAAAAGAAATATTCCAATAGAAGTAAGTGAAGTTCATAATAATATGTTTGAAACTCCTCCGTAATCCATATGTTGTTTGACGTATTCTGTTTTTTTTTAATCTTAACAAAACTTCATGTTTCTTTTTTTCTCTAGTACCCTCTCTTCTGAAACAACATAACAAACAGATGAATCAAAAATGACCAACCACATTACAAACATATCATTTCCTCTTTACATTGGTGTAAGTCTCTATTCTTGATCTCGTTTAAACCAAGTGCAATTAGAGAATAATTGATGGACCGGTCTAAACACGATCCCTCTTTATATATACCACAAAAAGAGAATGACTTCAGTCCCCACCAAGCTCGAACTTCATTAAAAACACTTAACCTTAATTTTCTTTGCGGTTGGTGAGGTTTGCCAGATGCAGATTACCACAACCATCATATAATCTGATTAGTTAAGCCAAGATGCTTCTTTCCAAAGTTCCATCACACATTATATGGGGTCACCATGCCTCCTCAGTCCTTGCCTTACTTTACTCACTGCATTCTTGCTTGACAATACATCCCATATACCATCACATGCCAAAATCATGAACTCATTTACCCTTGTTAGAATAATCTGTTGAAACTTTGGGTATGAGATCATAGGTGAATAAGAGCTGGTGAAAGGAATCTTCAGTTCCCAATTCCCAATGGTACTTTGACTGTAAAAACCCAGCTGAGGTAATTATCCTCAAGGTATGCTCCTAAATCCTTTATCTGCCTACGTTCTAGTTCCTATGTTGATTTGTGATCGAAAGAAATGTTAACAAACACTCCTCTTTAGCATAGCATTGCATGGCAACCTCCACCATTTGCAACCAAAAGATGTCATCTGATTATGAAAGCAATCAAGGAGGTTGTCCCGGATGAACCACTGACAATGCTTTCATCAGCCATTGGAAGGTCAGCCAAAGCAAAAGGTTTTCGGTGAGAGTTCTGAAGTTCTATGAAAATGTTGTCCACAATGAAGGACAGCTATGAAAATACAACATTTGGATGAAGAGTCTCGTCATGTTCTGCTTCATGTAAAGTTATGACTCCAGTCCACCATGGCCATCAAACACTCCACAACAATCACTTGATAGTGAGAAGTTGAAGGATCAAATCTAACCTGATAAGTGGTTTATGCAGATGTGTTCATCCTCCATGGTTTCTCGGTCTGAATGTTAGCAAAACTCTCTAAATGTATAGTTGGAAAAAATTTATTGGTGGACTCTTCAATGGTAGTAGTTGTAAACTCAGACCCTGTTAATATAAATTTACATTGTTAATGTTACTGCTCATAATATTCACATAACAAACATCAATGTTGCCCAACTAACTCAACTGAACAAATTACGATCAACAATTAAAATGGCAACCAAGTCGTCCTTGTAATAATGTAACATTAAGAATTATTAACATCTTGATTAACGGTTTAACAATATATCATAGGCATTCACTTTTTTCAACAAAAACACAAGCTAAATATCTTAACTCGTATTGTTAAAAGGACACTCGGCGGAAAGCGTAAGAGAGATCAACAATATTATGCTACAAAAAAAACAAAGTCAATATGAGCCCTTATGCAGAATTGATCACTACCAGTATGAACCTCATATCTTCATTGTCCAATAAACATAATTTTCTAAAGTATACTAAATTAATCATAACTTTGGAAACTAAGTAGAAGCTCTGAAATAATCAAAAATGTTAAAAGCAATGAATAAGTCCTAAAACATTGATATTTGAACTTGGTGTAATGTTTTTGACTTGCTGGCAATTATCTGTGGAATACCATATAAGTTATAACAATAAAATTATAACGTTCACCTTGTCATGGTTTCTTATGGTGGTTGTAGGATCTTCATAAGAAGTTGTCTCTGCTTCCTTCATTCTCAAAGATAACCTCGAGTTAAATCTGTGATCCATGTACCTATTGATCAAGCTCATGTCATTGAACATGCTTAAATTTCTTGAAAATAGGAATGATCTTTTATGTTTATAATTGTCCAACAAATAACAAGAAAACTATATAAGATTAGATAGATCCGTGCAAGTAAATCGGCGGGAGATATATTAGAGTGAGAGGGTCAAAAAAATGAGATCATAAAGTTATTGTTAAGGTATCCATTCTGATGCATATCACAAGCTAGCCAACACCAGTACAAATTAAACTCTGGAACATCCCTTTTCTTGAAACAACTAACCTATGACTTCACAATTCCCAGAGAGATAATGGTAAAGGATTTAAGAAATTTAAACTTTAAAATATCCAAGATCTAACAAACGATGAGTTGTTTACCTTTTCCCTTCTAAGTAAATGATATTGTTAACCACACCAATGATTCTCATGTCGTATATTTTCAAGTTGTCCTTTTGTTCTTGTTCTAAACCAAAGAGTGAGATTATCTTCTTGGTAAAAGGAGAAGGAGAAGCGTTGAAGGATCTTTTGCGACCGAAAGCATAGTGACATCAAACTTTAGAGACAAACTTGATTTGAGATCTCAAAGCAACAACTAAAAACATCAAAAAAATCTGAACAAGCGCTTATGAGATAAAAATCAAAAAACCAAGATAAAATCTATAATATATGTTTAAAATGTAAAGATATGGATAGTCTAGAGGATGTAAGTGCATTTTCTAAGAGATAAACTCAAATTAACAGTGATGAAACTTTAAAAAAATTGACTTACATCAACGTAGATATCGGATGAGATGGATGGTTTGTGAATGGTAGGACTAAATGTGTAGCCCTAGAAGTGTTAATCAAAATTTACCTTGTCTCTTCTACTTGACTACATGGCTTAGTTCGAGACCTTTGAAGATATGTATGGGCGTCTGATATATTTTGAGTGGCTAATCAAACGATTGAATTAGTTAGACTAAATAGAGCTAAAGCAAAATATGTTTATTTGGGGGCTTTTTGATGGGAAGAGAAAGAAACGACAATAAAAGCTTGTGTAAGAAGATGAAGAGATTATTGAGTACGTATGTGAATGTTATACAAATGACATGTAAATTTAGTTGAATTTTATTGGAGGAATTTATTTGCTGAGGTGAATGTTATACCCTCACTATTGAAGATATTCTCTTTTTAGTATTAAAAGATAGGTTAGTCTATTTAAATATATAATATGCTTATTAAACTAACTATAAAGTTAATTAGTAATCTATGATGACAATTCTCTTAAATAATCATTTAAAAAAATTTGTCTCCAAAATAACCTTCAAGGAAACAAAATGATCGAAATAACCCTTTTATTTTGGAATTTTTTTCCCTAAAATACCCTGGGGATATAAGTTAACCATAAATTTTTAAATTTTACTTCTAAACTATTTCTGCTTATTTGTTGCTAATTGTAATAAATAACCAAAACCAGGCTTAGACTACTTGGTTTCTTGTGAGCTCATTTTTTGGTAAAGTCCATGGTTGTGGCTAGTGTCGGGTTTTTCGGGCGGGTTTGACCTATCCGACTTGTCCCACCACGTGTTCAGTCATCTTTTATTCAAAATTCTAGTCCTCATAATCTACCAAATAAAAATATTTAACATGTATCTGCACAACTGAAATTTGCAGATAATCCACAGATAATTTTAAGATTTTATGAAATAATTATTTAATTATATTTTAAGTATTTTTATTTTTAAAAATAATATCAAAATAGATTAATATAATTAAACTAATATAAATTATTGTATTTTATATATATTTGAAGATTTTTTTTTTTTTAAAATATATCTTTTTAATTTACAGATTGGATGAATATTTGCTATTCAAATTAGGTTAACACGTACCCATGTCGCAAATAAAACCTTGGCCCGCACTTGTCCCATAATTTTTTAAAATCAATCGATTTGCACTCGTAATGCAGCAAGTTTGTACATAGTTGTAGTTTGGTAATAAAATTAAAAAACTTAGTTATACCACTTAAAAAAATATACCCTATTTGTACTATATTTATATGTTTACCTATCTAATATCACATATAATCGAATCATTAATTTTGTTAAAATGCATTCGATGTATGTTTTTAAAAAATATAGTGGACAAACAAGTAAACAAACCTTTAAAGTATATGGTGGAACATAGAAACTTATGAGATAGTATAATAATTGCTAAAAATATTAAAAAAATTAAAATATTCAGGAAAGACCATTATAAACACACACCAATTTGGTCAGTTGATTGTTTTCTTCATATGGAAAACCAAATGGAATTTTAAAATTTCTATAACAAAGAAGTTTAACCAGTAATACTAGTATTACATGTCTGGTATAGAATATGAATTTGTACTAGTTAAACCAATATTACATATCTAGTATATGAGTTTTATGTTTAGTTATATGAGTTGTACCATCTTCTATAACCGACTCCTTTAGCAATTTCATGATTTCATTTATTATGCATTTAGTTTTAGCTTATTTTAATAATTTTAAATTGTATTTAGGTGTATGTATATTGTATTTATTTTTCCATTTGTAGCTTACATGGTTTAAGTGCATAATTGAAAAGTTCGAGCTGAAATCAAAAGAAATATCTGGTCAATTAGAAAGTTTGGAACCACAATGAAGAGAAATAAAAACTCTAAGGACCAAAACACAAATAATGAAAAGTTGGCTTTCCCACCAGATTTGATCGATCGCTCATCCATAATTGATTGAAATCTACTCAACCCATCGTCATCCATGGTTGACTGAAATCAAAACTTGGCGGAGTCGACGGAGAGGGTCTAAGGTCACGGCGACGATGGCAATTTGACAAAGTCGGAGGAACTCGCCTACGAGTTATAAAACACAGCGTTGGTGGAAGTTGGAGCAATCAACCATCGTAAGATTGAAGTTGGATGAGGAGAAGATTGTTGCAACTCACAGAGAGCACAAGAGACACCGCGTGCTGCCGTCAAAGTTGAAGATCGGAGCCGCCGCGTGCTGCCGGAGGAGGTACAAACAAAAGACGATAAAGATGAAATGGACCCACTTATTTTTCTTTCTTTTTGGTTTATATTTCAATTAATTGCTGAAAAAATAAAAAATAAACAAAAAGAATGAATTCATTAAGGACAATATTGATATTTCATTTAAAGAGAATCATGAAGAATAATGTAGGTTGTGGTAGAATAACCTATAAGGGTTATGTCCCATATAAGATTAATGTCTAAAATCTAACGTTGATTGGGAAGTGTTATAAACAATTACATGAGTTTGATATTTAGAGGTTGAGTGGTAGTTGCTATAGGCAGCCACAAATATGTGCCACAAAATTTCACCAATCACACTAATTTACTTTAGTTTTTTAAACCTAAAGTCTAGGTTCTTTTTTTTTCTTTCTGTTGGATGTAATACTTATTTTTTTCCACAACATATAAAACAATACCTCTACAGAAATTCGAACACATCTGTGATTTTTTTAACATCTAATTAAATATCTGTTAGCCAAATTTTCTTTTTCAAAATCAAAGCAAAAACTATATCATTACAACAAAAATTCTACAGTGTAATTTCTAGAGCACAAAACTGTAAGCTACAACCAATGATATTTTTATTCGGAAAGTGTAAGTCCTAAAAACTCTAGACAAATTTCAAGATCATGAGATTCCTAGAGATCAAAGGATGATAACCGATTTCACAGTTTTCGTCATGTTCTGCTTTGGTACTTTGCTTTTTTTGTTCTTATCTTCATTTCCATGACATAACCCTTGCGCCGTTGATTTGAATTCTGGACCACTTGAGTTTGGTTGTTGATTGAGTTTCCATCATCGTGGTCCATCTTTAGCTTCCCTTTTGGTTCTTTTTGTCATTTTGTTGTAATTTAGTGCTTTGTTCTCAATCTGTCCCCTCAAACTTTGTTTGAGTGATGATTCAACACCAAGTTTGAATCGAAGAGTGTCAACAGTTTTGTAGGTGAGAGGCTTTGGGAATATATAGGCCAATTAGTGACAAGTTGGGACATGCTTCACAATGAGAGCAACAAGTTTACTCTTTCCCACACATAATGGCAATCTAACTCGAAATGATTTGACCGCTTGTGATAAGCTCGGTTTGCAGTCAAGTGCACATAAAACAAATTATCACAGTAGAGTTCAAGTGTAACATGAATTGGCACTCCAATTTCTCGTAGGATAAAGCATATCCAGCTTAACTCCAAAGCTGTTTCAGATAAAGAACGATACTTTGCTTATATAGAACTCCAAGAGACTGTTGGTTGTTTCTTTGATGACCACGAGATGATGTTGGAACCAAGATAGGTACATAATCCACCTGCTGACCAGTGTGTGTGACTGTATCCAGCCCAGTTGTAAGCATGTAAAGTGAAATTTGTATCGTTGGAGAAATTTATATCGAAGCTAATAGTACCTTTAACATATCTGAGGATTCTCATGAGCAGTATGTAATCTAAGATGGTTGTTTCATGCATTTTCTGACACATATAGTTGACTGAGAATTAAAGTTCTGGTCTTATCAATGTAAGATATTGAAGTTTTCCGGCGAGACTTCTGAAATATGTTGGATGCACAAAGTTTTTATCTTAATGAGGGACTTTTTTCAACTGCAACGGTAGTGGAGTAGTTACATCAGAGCATTCAGTCATCCATGCAACAACAAGTAAATCAATAGCATATCTTTCCTAAGAGAAAGACAAACTAGTCTTATGAAATTCTGCTTGGATTCCAAGAAAGTCATGCCTCCTTCCAAAATCTTTCATGCGGAATTGTTTGTTGAGATTTTCCAACAAATTTGCCAAGACCTTTGAGCTATTTTTACTCAATAGCATATCATCCACATATAATAAAAGCAAGATAATGTTTTTCCTTTGGTGTACATGAATAGAGAAGGATCTTTGATGCTGCACACGAATCCAAAATCCAACAGGTATGTATTGAACTTGTTAAACTATGGCTGAGGAGATTTTTTAGACCATATAATGAATAATGAAGAAGGCACACATGATCTGGTCAAGTTTTGTCAACAAAACCAGTGGGTTGTCTCATGTAGACTGTTTCAGTGAGATCTCTATGGAGAAGAGCATTTTCAATATCCATTTGCTTTATATCCCACTGCATCACCGTAGCAATGTGTAAAACAATCCTCATTGTTGTTGTTCTAACCACAAGGTTATACGTCTCTAAATATTCAACTCCTTCTTCCTGACCACACCTTTGAGAAACCAGACGAGCTCTCAGTGACTTTATTGTGCCATCAACATTGAACTTGTAACTATAGATTCATTTATTGCCTAACACATGCATATTTGGTGTGTATGGAATAAATGACCAGGTATGTGTTATATCCCAGTTACATATCTCTTTTGTCATAGCGTTGTTCCATCATGGATGCTTCAATGCTTCATCTACCATTTTTGGTTCATGACATTCTACCTTATTAGATAACAAAGCATATATGGGATTGGGTTTTACAATACCATCTTTCAGTCTTGTTGTCATTTGATGTTGATTTACAGGAGCTGCTGGGTTTGGAGATGCTGCACCACTATTATCAAATCCTCTGAAAGAGCTTGATGAGGCCCCACTACTCTCTGAGACTTCTGGTGTGCCTCTTATGATAGTCAAAGGAGTAGTTTTTATTGCAGCAAATTGAGAGCGATAACAACTTGTCGTATCAAAACTTCTTGAGCTTTGCAAAGGAGGAAACTCTTGTGGTTAGAAAAGGAGCATTTACTAAGATATCATAACCGATTTTTCATGAGCATACTGCTCTTGGTTTGATGAAGGCTGATTTCAAGTTGATGAGATTCAAACACCTTTGTACCATGCATGGTTGCTTGAGGATGTAGATGTTTGTAAGCATCAGAGAATGGAAACTCTTTCTGAGACACAAAGTCCACATAAGAAGTTATACAACAAAAGTCCCTCTTATTTTGCTTTAAGAGATTTTGGATGCTCTTGCTATCCGATGTTGCGTCTATATGCTCAGAAAAAACTGGATCCACACTCACTCACATGTGTAATTATGGGTTATAATGAGAAATATAAGGGATACCGATGGTTGTTCCCAGACACTAGAAGAGTATACATCAGTAAGCATGTACTATGTAGTTTGCTATATGAGTTTTACTATGACTGAGTTAACGATGTTGTGAGATGGTGGGTTGTAAGGTTCTACAAATCTGTAGTCCATGACTCGGATATCATGAAAGAGTTTATCGTAAAAATGAAGAGGAGGTTTAAACTTTACTAAAGTTCATTTATTTGGCTTACCATAAACGATGGCCAAAACTTTTCATGCGACATGTTTTATTGGGCCAGGCCCGCAGTTTAAGTTGTCAATTGCTAATAACATCGACACTTTTGTGGGTTTAACTTGGGATTGGAAGAAAATAATCCGAAATATTCGGTTTTGCGTAAAGCCGGATAGTTAAAACCGGAAACTTACGGCCAAGTTAAGTAAAACCTGAAATATAAAATTTCCACTTGGTTAGATCTTTTACGCATAATTTTGTCCCCATCGATTCTTTGCAACAGCGCTTAAGGTTTATCGATTCTGCAAAAGAGAAGAGAGCGACCTCCAAATCCAATTTAATGGCGGACGACGATTATAATGAAGTTGATGATTTAGGGTATTCTATCTCTCTGTTTCAATTTTGTTCTCGACGAATTAATAAACTATCGAAAGAAATTGGATTAGCTATTTTCAAGCTGAATTTTTTTGTCCATGGGCTTCTTCGATGAAATTTTAGTTCAACTGATTGTTCGGACGATTCCAAACCCTAATTTCATGGCCGGTTGATAGATAAAGATGCTATTATTGCAGTCGCTAAGACTTTCAGAGCTCTTATTCAAAGACAACCTTTTCTTTGCAAAAGAAGAACAATGACTTTCTTGTAAACATGTTTGATCCTCTCCCCTGGAATGATTACATTAACTTTGATGAAACTTGAAGCTGTTGAACCATTGCAAACACTGAAAGTATGTTGTTTTCATTTGATTGTTCAAATCGTTAATGTTGTCTCGATTGTCCCCCCTGAAGTTATGAGGATGAGCCAGTGGAGCATGAGATAGAAGTAAGCTACATCTTCTCTTTTGTAGAGAAGATATTTATATTGCTTGTTACCACAAGCTAGTTTCTGATTAGGGTTTCTTTATGAGTAGGAAGGAATAGAGGAAGATCCTGATATTAAGGATGACGAGGATATCAATGGGGAGCCTCTTGAAACAGAAGACAAGGTCGAGACAGAACCTATACAGCGTCCTCGGAAAACCTCCAAGTTTATGACCAAGTATGAACGTGCACGTATCCTCGGCACTCGCGCTCCGCAAATTAGGTTTGCTTCTCCACTCTCGTTTTACTATTGCTTCATGTCTCTCAAGTATATTTTTCTAAGTTAGACTAGTACTTAATGTCTTTGTTCTATCTCTCACATTGTCGTTAAATTGTTTCGAAATTTTTGATTCTTTAACTTGGCACTCACTCATTTACCCTTTACTCATAACTAAAGTTTGTTAATAATTTATCATCATGTGTAGTAAAAGCTCGATGTGGACACTCTATTCAACTGACATCAATCTTTGTTTTGTTTCATATAACCGTTGAGTTGGCTCGAGAAATTTGATTCTTTACGTTGTGTTTTTGGCTGATACAGCATGATCTTGAGGGTGAGACTGACCCGCTTGAGGTGCTTACTACTTTACTTGCACTCACTCTTTCTTTATCCTTGTTTGTTCTGGACATTGGAGCTAACTTTAAAGATATTGGCTTATTATAAGATTGCTATGAAGGAGCTAAGGCAAAGGAAGATACCATTCACTATTAGACGTTACCTACCTGATGGGAGGTGAGTTTACTACATGGTAGTCGTCATGTTGATGATTCTCTTCTCTTTGCTCACTTGACATATGTTTCTTTTGTTGTGTTTGTAATGATTCTGAATGCAGTTTTGAGGAATGGGCAGTTGACGAGTTGATCGTTGAAGACTCGTGGAAACGTCAAGTTGGTGGTGATTGATTGATAATCTTATTATTCCCCAAATACTATTATATATTTTGCAAGAAGCTTGTTACTTGTCATGACGGTTGATGAATTCTCCGCTATGTTAGCCACAAGTTAGTTTCAATTGGTGTGAAAAATTACGTAGCCAAGAACATAAATGAAAAAAAGATATATTTTTGTGAATAAAATAATAACTTAAATCAAAATAATAAAAATGTCTTATATTTATTATTTACCAATATAATTAGTTTACTGAATAATTCTTTTTTCTATTTCACTTTATCTAGCCAAAAACGTTTTTTTATTAGTATATAAAATCAGTTAAACATGAATATTGACTATCCATTTAGGTATGGGTTGTTCTTTTCGGATATCATTTTTCCGTTTTGAAATTAGGCTTCGCTTGAATAGTATAAATTTATATGTAGGTTTTGAGTTGGGTCCTTGTGGATCTGAAAGAATTCGATTATGATGTATAGAACCTAAAAATATTTAAATAACAAATATATCTGAAACGAGTTTGAATATTTGTAAAAATAATAATCATATTACTCTATTCGGTCCATGTTTTTTAAACAGTTAGTTATATTATGACACATCTAAAATATATAATAATTAAAAAACAAATATCAACGTATAAAATATAAGAGCCAATATCAGCGCTGGTCAATCTCTGGTTAGAATTTAAACTTGATTTTTGGTTTTGAATTAATACTTTATAATTTGGTTCCGGTTACATTCGGTTTAATTTGAAACCAAACCGATCAGAGATTAAGTTAGGGGTTAAACCCGCCGACCACAAAATATCTGTTTCCTGAGATCCTCTCGGCGACTCAGCAAAAGAGTCAACAATGGCGGATCACCACCCCCACAATCATCAGCAACATCGACCAAATCGTCTTTCAGTGCCGCCAAGAACCACCGCAACGATCGGAAGAGCTTATCCTTCGTTCCCATACACTCCAACACCAACCCCTTCCAAAACCCGAATCAGATCGAGCCATGGAACCACTAAATCCTCAATTTCATTTCTCTTCCTCATCCTCTTCTCTTTACGATCTCTCTACTCTCTCCTACCTTTCCTTCGTTCTTCCCCTTCCTTCTCCCTCTTCCCTTTCTCCTTCCTCGTCTCTCTCCTCTCTTTCGTCTTCTCTCTCGCTTTCACTCTCTTCTCTCCCTCTAAGAAAGACTCATTTCTCCGCCACAACCGTACTGTCTTCTCCATCGCATCTCTCTCCGCTTCTCAAACCAAGCTCGTACTCGCTAAATCGGTGTTTCTAGCAGTCGTTTTCCTCCTCCGATTCCAATCTCTCCGTTACTGCAGCGCAGCTGCTATGATCTTAGCTGAGCTCTCCGGTACTGTCTCCGCCAGAGTCTTATCAGGCGATCATGGTGGATCTAAGGTTCGTGGGTTTTGCATTTTGTTCGCTGGGCTGCTCTTATTATCAATCAGCTGGGATCGTGTAGATTGCTTCCCTTTCTCTTCGTCTTCTATACATAATTGCTTGAGAATCTGGCCTATGTTGCTTCCGTTTCTGTCTGGCTTCTTAGGTTGCTACGAGAAAGTTTCCATGAACTGGGTCGAAATCAAACAGCTTGATCAGAAACGAGTTAGGTTGATAACCTTGTTTCTTACCACTGTCTTGTTGTTCCCACTTGCTGTCTGGAGCTTTGTCTTCTCTGGAAGTGATGAAGTTGGTGTCTCCATTGGGGACTTGGGTTGGCCTTTAGCTAACACTGTTGTATTTGGAGTGCTCTTGAGTGAGAGTTACAACGATGATAAGTTGAAGAAAGACTCTGAGAGGGAGTTTCTGGTTACCTTTCTTTGCACCATTGTGTTGGAGCTCTTCTACTTCCCTGAGCTTTCTCTTTGGGGACTGTTGCTATGTGGTTTCTTGCTTTTCGTTGCTGTTAGAGAATTAGACTCTTCGGATTATCAAGAGATTGGGATGGAATCGCCTGAGTCGTTTTCCACCATGTTTATGAAACCTATCCGCCACATTTTGAGTGAGAAGAAGTCTAGAAAGATTGCGCTTTTTCTTTTGATCAACACTGCGTATATGGTTGTGGAGTTTGTGGCTGGTTTCATGAGCAATAGTCTTGGACTTATCTCGGACGCTTGTCACATGTTGTTTGATTGTGCTGCTTTGGCAATTGGCTTGTATGCGTCTTATATCTCTCGTCTTCCTGCTAACCATCAGTTTAACTATGGCCGTGGGAGATTCGAGGTGCTTTCTGGTTATGTCAATGCGGTGTTTCTTGTTCTTGTTGGAGCTCTCATTGTGCTTGAGTCGATTGAAAGGATCTTGGATCCACAGGAGATTTCTACAAACAGTCTTTTGGTTGTTTCGGTTGGTGGGCTTCTTGTGAATGTTGTTGGGTTGATCTTTTTCCACGAGGAGCATCATCATGCTCATGGTGGCTCTGGTTGCGCACATTCTCACTCGCACCAGTCCCATAGCCATGATAGACATGAGGAGCATCACGAGCATGATGATCATCAGCATCACTCCCATAGCCATAAACATGAGGAGCATCATGAATGCAACCACAACCATGACCATCATCATCATTCCCATAGCCATACGCATGAGGAGCATCATGAGCATGATCATCAGCATCATTCTCATAACCATACTCATGAGGAGCATCATGAAGACAGACACAGCCACGGGCAAGATCATGAGCATCATCATTCTGATCATAAACCCGCGAAAGGCGAAAAGAAGGAGCATCACCACATTGACCATAACATGGAAGGAATCTTCCTTCATGTTTTAGCAGACACCATGGGGAGTGTTGGAGTTGTGGTATCGACACTCTTGATCAAATACAAGGGCTGGTTAGTTGCAGATCCAGCAAGTTCAATATTCATCTCCATCCTCATCATCGCTTCAGTCATTCCGTTACTCAGAAACTCTGCAGGGATTCTACTGCAGAGAGTCCCCAAGGCTCACGAGCACGATCTTAGAGAAGCAATGAGGAACATCCTCAAGACTAAAGGCGTTTGCAGTATCCAGAGATTACATGTATGGAGCTTCACAAACTCAGACGTGGTGGCTACTCTACATCTCCTTGTATCAGCTGATTCAGACAAGACGGATACAAAGTTGCAAGTCTCACGTTTGTTAGAAGATGCAGGAGTCAAGGATTTGACTTTGCAAGTTGAATTTGTTAACTCATAGCAATTTATATACTTTTTAGAGTTGTCATTGAACACAAACATCTAAAACTTGTTACAAAATAAAATGTTTCCGTTAAAGATAAAACCATGCATACATATATGAATAGTGTACTAAACCGAACAAAAGGTCTGACTTGTAAACTTCTGTTTTGCAGTTACATTTATATATATATGCGTATTAAAAATTTAAAACATGCAGATGTATAAACAGTTTCACTCTCTATGAGATGGTAGAGTATATCTTTGAAGTATCTTGAGAGAAGGTAGGGTTGCCACCATAAGGGTCTTGGAAACCAAAACAGAAATCATCTGAAACTATGTTTGAAAGACAAGGATCTAGGACGTTGTTGCTGTTAGTAGTATCGCCCATACACAAGTTCTGATCAAAGGCATAAATCTCATGTTGCATCAATTGATCCAACCGTAGTTATTCACAGATTCTTGTAACTGTGGTGGTAACACTGAGTAATCAAGTGTGTTTGAGACGAAAGGATGTTGAAAGTTGTTACCCATACACATCATGTTCTGATCATAACCACCATAGGGCATCAGCTGATAATGTAACCCGGATTCTTGTAGAACGCAAAGATCTTGAAAGTTGTTAACCATACACATGCTCTTATCATAAGGCATCAACTGATAATGTAACCCAGATTCTTGTACCGCTGAGTAATATGAAAGTTGTTCTAATCATAAACACAAAACTCTTGTGGGTACTTAGTGAAGTGGCTAAGATTGTTGCCTTTGCCATAAGAAAAAGACGCCTTTCTTGCAAAGTAGAGTAACTTAGTTCCAAGGACCGAATCAGTTGGGAGATTTGGTCGGGAGAGTAGTGATCAGAGATTGGATACTTCAATTCTTCAACATTCCTCTTTCGCCTTCTTCTTAAAATTGTTGGTCATCTTCCTCTTCTTGTTAAGGAAGTCGTAAAGATTGACACTTTTCTTGGGTCTCTTGGCTTGGTCTAACTAGATGTAGCGGAGAGCCAAGTCTCTTACTTTGTCTCTGTTCTCAGGCCATGTCCTCAGTGCGCCATCTGATCTTTAATGAATAACGAAGGCTTCGTATAACAGTGTTGTAAGCTCATAAGAAGAAGGACGAGATGATCGCATCGTGGCTTTTCTTATTAATTTCTAAAATGCGCTCTAATCAAATGAAATTGCTTGGGAAACTGTATGAATTGGAATTTGATATATTTATAGTTTTTCCTTACGGTGTTGCCAAAGGATAGATTTACTTCAGATTTCAAGTCCCCTCTTCTTTTACTACATTGAGCCGTTCAAGATTGTGAGAAAAAGAAAAGATTTACTTCAGATTTTCTTACATTTTGCTCTCCTCGTTAATAAACTGTAATGTCATGTGCATTATGTTGTAAGTAAAGAAGAGAAAAGAGAGAATTTGTGTTTCTTATTCCATGAATAATTAACTTTTTATATAGGGACACAATATAAGGGTTTAGCTTGGAGAAAAAATACAAGTAAATATTGGTGAACAAGACTTTCTATAATCGACATCACAATATATTTTTAACACTTCCCCTTGATGTTTATTATGCGTGTATATGTTGCCTCGTTAAAAACCTTACCAGGAAAACCCAATAGGAAAAACCATGGTTAAGGGAAAAAGAGTTCATCGTGCAATTACTTCCCCTAGTGTGTACATACATTAAGATCTTTGAGACAACATAATCCGATAAGATAAACCAACTTCTTGAAAGTAGCAGTGGATAGCGCATTGGTGAATAAATCAGCCAAATTGTCACTTGAACGAACTTGAACGACACGAACATCGCCATTATTCTATAGATCATGTGTGAAAAAGAACTTCGGTAGAATATGCTTTGTCATGTCACCTTTAATGTATCCATCTTTGAGTTGTGCGATACATGCAGCATTATCCTCATACATGATTGTTGGAGCTTCTTTTCATGTAGATAGACCACAATCTTCTCGTATATGTTGGATGACGGATCATAACCATACACACTCCTGATTGGCTTCATGAATGGCTAAAATTTCTGTGTGGTTAGAAGAAGTAGCTGAAATGGTTTGCTTCATCGAACACCAAGAGATACCAGTTCCACCACAAATAAACACATATCTTGTTTGCGATCTAGCATTGTGGGGATCAGACATATACCCATCATCTACATAACTAATCAAATCTTACGTGGATGGGTTAGGAAAGAATATACTCATGTCTTTCGTACCTTGGAGGTAACGAAATATATGTTTTATCCCATTCCAATGTCTAGGAGTTGGGCATGAACTAAACCTTGCCAATAAATTCACTGCAAATGATATATTCAGTCTTGTATGACTGGCAAGGTACATTAATGACCCTATTGCACTTAAGTATGACACTTCATGACTAAGAATTTCTTCATTCTTCTCTTTAGGATGGAAGAGATCTTTATTTACATCAAGTGATCTTACAACCATATGACTACTCAAAGAATGAGATTGATCCATAAAAAATCGTTTAGCCACCTTTTCTCAAATAACATTTTAAAAGAATTAGATCTGTAGGTAAAAAATTATTAGACCTTTTTAAGGTTTTTCAAGTTGATACAAAAATATTTACAAAAGATCTTCATGATAAAAACCACTGATTATATTAGTCCTATTGGAGCTATACCAAAAAAAACATTTTTTTTTTCTTTTGAAAGCTAGAGTATTTTTGGTTTTTTCACGTGTTAAAGTAAAATATACAGTAGTTCTACAATCAATTATTTGATTATAATATTATTTTTCTGTAAAATAAAAGATTTTAATGACTAAGATTTATATTGCTGAACTATTTAAAATCTCAATGATCTTCTAAAAATATATACTGAAATTTCTGATTATCCAACTATTTGAAATTAAAAATTAAAAATCATTTTTTTAATTATTATTCAAAAACTAAAACAATGTAAACACAATATATAACTTTTGATATAATATAACCCGCAAAATTGCGGGCAAACACCTAGTACTCTTATTATAAAAGAAACTATTATGAATTTTTTATAGTCATATGAAATCACATCTTTCAATCACGAAAATGTAATTTTCTCAAATACATTTTAAATATGGTATTTCAAGGCCAAACATATATGAGCATCTTAATATAAAATCCATTAGAGATCTTTTAAGATAACATCTCATTTTTAGATCTTCAGTTTGAAATACATACATATTTCTTTCAAAATGCCATTCTCTATAATTTCTTAGGAGTTTTGATTATATTCAAATCAATGATTCTATTGATCTATAATCTTTGGATAAATACAAATCGTGTATTGATTAACTTCTAATATTTCATATATCCCATAAACATATTTCAATCGAATAGCTAGAGTTCCCGGGAACATAATTTTGATATCATCAATCTTTCATGGATTTCATCTTTTAGGAATTATCATTTTCCAGTGGGTCATACAATTCAAGTTCTTACTTTATTGCTAGACTGATAAGAAACTTGAAAGTAGTTGCATCTACCACATTAAGCTATATCTCTTCACAATCAATTTCATATTGATATTTATTTGGTGCAACAACTCATTTCTATCCCAATTGTTTTACATCTTTTGTGTATGGACCATTGGTCCAAATACTTATCTATTTCGTAAGAGTTTCTATCTTGTCTATTATTTCTTTATGATTTAGCCAATCATTTCTTTGTGTAT
The DNA here is from genome assembly GCA_905132885.1 of Moricandia moricandioides. NCBI lineage: Eukaryota > Viridiplantae > Streptophyta > Magnoliopsida > Brassicales > Brassicaceae > Moricandia > Moricandia moricandioides. The sequence continues at coordinate 80,688 of CAJHQQ010000369.1, forward strand.
ACTTTCAATAGTCTTTCTTTTATGATCCTCTTACTTATTCATCATATCAACTGCTACTTTGCATGCATAGATATCATCGACGTCGATTTGGTTATCGGTTTCATTCTATTTCATACATGACAAAACTTATTGAGATCTCTTCATTGTCTGAGGTACCTGAATTTCTTTCAGTCATGTTAATGTCTCTTTAAAGATCATTAAAAACTCTATTGCCTCTTTTTGACCATTATTAATATATGCTCCTTTTTATTTACGAGAAGTCTTATCTTTGGAACCAATATATCTACAACGCTTCAGGCGTATCTAGCAGTTTGATATTGCTCTTGTACAACAACAATTATTTTTGGAGCATTTACAGCTGGTATATGTGACTTGATCACTCTATTTTTCTGGGCCAGAAAATATGTTTGGCAACTGCTTTACTAAGCTATATAATTGAATTATCTTTTGGACTACTATTTGACATTCTCTTCAGTCCGAGGATCAATGATAATTCATATCAACTTATTTTCTTTTCCAGCTGTTTATTTTCTCCCCTTTATGTTGGAAATACTAATTCATGTTTAACATTCATATCGAGCCTTATTTACATCCTTGGCAGATGGCTCTAGATTCTTAAGTATCTATGGAGATTCATATCCAACATATATTCTTAAGTATCTATGGAGATTCATATCCAACATATATTCTCAACCTCATTTGAAAACTCATCCTAATTAAAACTTTGTGGTGGAGCAACTGGAATGTATACCACACATCCAACATTCTTAGATGAAAATGGTTGATTTTTGACCCAATATCAATGATGAGGAGAACTATTTGTAACTTATTGGCTTGATGCGAATTATGTTGCTCAAAATGTTCGCTTTTTATTCCAATGAACATGTCAAATACTTAAGACATGAATTCACCAAGATTAGAAAGATGCATAGTGGGTGGTCAGTCCACCAACATCTCCTTTACTCATGCCAATAACTTATTTTGGATGGTGAAAACTCTATTACTCTTTTATCTTGTAAACAAGCAACATATGTCAAATCATTTCAATGAATCTTCTGATTCTTCAATGATTATTCACATAAATCTTAAAATATCTTGACCTTGACCATAACCATATATATATATATATATATATATATATATATATATATATATATATATATATATATATATATATATCCACATTCAAGTCTACAACTACTTTTATTTTCATTTTCCTTACCAATATTATTTGTGTGGATTTTCTTTCTCAAATTGTCAAATTCTGCTCAATAGAATAAATCATAACCATCTAGACGTGATTTATGATCTTACATCAATAGCTTATTGTTTTTCTTAGTCTCAAGGAGACAAGGTGTAGCTATAAGCTTCTTTAATCTTTCTGTTTTCAAGCATGTGTCTGTTGGACAACATTATTTGTGTGATAATATGTATTCTTTAATATCCTTGCATCACTGATATTCTCTTCATGAAAATTTTACTTTTAAACTTAGCATCCAACATAGTTGAGCTTTATTTACAGACTTCAGGTCTTGTAATCTTTAGATGCAAAATACATAATGAGCTTTAGATAATCACATTCATGTGATTATACTTTTCTTTGGATTTTTCTCCAAAACATATGTAAAATAAGTAAAACTTAAAAAAAAAAAATTTCAGCCGCAAAACTAAAGCATTTGTAATTCTAAAATATTACTCCATTAACATGCAGCAATATCATTGGTAAGCTGATATACAATATGCTTTGAAACATTAATATACAGTTGTCATTAATATACAGTTGTAAACTTTAAATATGTTGAGCAATGACTAATTCAAATTGTGTGATGCAGCCGCAATCGTAGTGAAAAATACTAGTTATGACTATGACATGTGTAGGTTTATGAATGAATGAAACAATAACAATAGCTAATGAAACAATAAGCATATATACTAACATAGTGACATCAGATAACAAAATATGATTCAACGCATATGTTTAATAAAGAAAGCACATAGGAGTATAAAATATCATAAGACTCAGCATTAGCTTATCAACGTCGACAAGATCTCTTTTCAATCGAATAATTTTCTTTCCTTCAAACAAGGGTAAATCGATATTGTCAACTAAAGCTCCTAAGCTCACACTGTGTATGAATCTATTCTTACAAACCATAAATTGATAATAAACATGATTTAAAGAAGGATTGAATATAGACTAAAAATATAACATAATAAAAATCTATACCTATTAGCTCAAGATCGCTAAAGCTTCGTGCTGATAACGTGTTGTAAGTAAAGAACAGAAGAGATAGAATTGATGTGTCTTATTCCATGAATAATGAACTCTTTATATAGGGATACAATATAAGGGTTTAGCTTGGAGAAGAAGTACAAGTAAATCTTGGTGAACAAGACTTTCTATAATCGACATCACAATATATTCTTAACACATTAGATTTTTTTAGTTTTTCTTGGATTCACCCATCTAGTGTGAACCTGTAGGTTCACCAACCATTATGTTTAGTTATTTCAGATTTAATATTTTATAAAAAATAAATAAAATAATAAGAATTTTGGAAGTTATTTTATGTTTTTAAAATAAATAAAAAATAGTAGTAATTAACAAAAAAAAATTCTTTTTTACTTTTGTTAATGCCGTCAGCAAAATACTAAATCCAATCTTAAACACTAAACCCTTGGGTAAAACTTGAATCCTTAGGTAAACCTTGAATCCTTGAGTAAATTCTAAATTCTAAACACTAAACCCTAAACCCTTAATCATGAACCCTAAACCAAACTCTAAACCCTGAATCCTATACCCCAAAACTTTGGATCAATCCTAAACCCTAGGGTTTAGGCTTTAGAGTTTAGTGTTTAGGATTTAGAGTTTAGTATTTTGCTGACCGTATTAGCAGTATTAGAAAATGGTAATTATTACTATTTTTATTTATTTAAAAACATAATATAACTTTACAAATTATTATTATTTTGTTTCTTTTTTAAATATATTAAATCTGAAATAACTAAATACTATTTGTTGGTGAACATGTAGGGTAAACCTAAGAAAAACTCGATTTTCTTTGATTTGTTTTTGATTTTTTCTTGGATTCATCCCCTAAGGTGAACCTGTAGGTTCACCAACCAATAGAAATCTGCTGTTTCATATTTCAGTTTTTGAAAACAAAAAAAAAATATTTGCCAGATCATATTATGTTTTTAAAATTAAAAGCTAAAAATAAATAAAAAATAATAGTAGCTACAAAAAAAGATTTTTTTTTAATATTGTTAACGCGGTCAGAAAAATACTAAACCCTAGATCGTAAACACTAAACCTAAACAAAAAACCATAAACCCTAGGTTAAAACATAAAATCTTAGGTTAATTTTTAAATACTTAGGTAAATCCTAAACCCTACGATTTAGAGTATATGGTTTAGAGTTTTGCCGACGGCGTTTAGGGTTTAGTGTTTATTATTTAATGTTAGGATTAACCCAATGGTTTATGGTTTACTCAAAGATTTAGGTTTTAATGTTTAGAATTTAAGGTTTAATGACAACGTTAATAATGTTAAAAAAAATCGCAGCTGGTACTATTTTTTGTTTATTTTTCTCTTTTTTTTTTAAAACATAATATGATTTGGCAAATATTTTGTTTCTTTTTTTCTCAAAAGTTGAATATGAAATGGCAGATTTCTATTGGTTGGTGAACTTAGAGATTCACCCTAGAGGGTGAACTTAAGAAAAACTCTAATCTAATGTTAATTTTTTTTAAAAATACAAATCGATTAGCATACTTATATTCCATCTAGTATGTTCTACATGGTGTTAGCTAATGCCAAACTTCAGATAGATCTCAGCCCCTACATGATGACCTGATTCTGATTTCATTGACATACCATAGTTGATCAAGTGTGAGATTTTGTGAGATGAGTTTACCTACCGCATTCATAACAAGAAAGGAAACATTTTTTTCTGCAAATTACTTCAGTCTGCCATCACCGTTTTAAGAGAGTTCGACAACATCAGGTTCCTGCCAGGACCTCATTTCTTATGTGTTAACCCACACCCAACTTGCCCTTTCTCATCACGAGGATGTACACATGGACAATACATGATACAATTTACATAGTTTTATTGGAAATAACGTCCATGTTTAACCCGTGCTTGTTGCTCAGTGGTAATTAACTTGAGAACAAAGCCCAATATGGTGAATTCATTTGGGTTCCATTCCCGACCCTTGGGAATCAAAATTTCGGCATCACTAAGGACATGGGACAGACACGTGGGCCGAAAACTTAGGTTGCTAACACATGGCTAGTTTAGACCCACTTCGTTGGGGGCTACGATATCCATGTATAATTGAAAAAAAAAATACATGTCCTACAGATGATCTTGGGGCCTATTTCTGATGATCCTGATACAACATAATACATGTTTTGGATGATTGCTGCACAACGTAAAAACTTCATTTTATGAAAAGGATCCTTCAGACAGTTCACATGCGGTTGTTTTCAGGCATTGACATCAAGAGCAGCCAGAGGAGATAAGCATGCAAGAAAAGAACAATTGACCAGGATGACAGCACAAGCGAGCACATAGGGGCAAGCAAGGAACAAGAGGTATGCTGGAGAGCGAGAGCACTAAATGAGTAACACACCCATCTTCACCATTGTATTATCCATATGTTGCTTTGTGTTATTTAGCATTTCCTGGATTTATTTTCACACAAATGATGGTGTGAAGTAAGTCTAGGGGAGGCGGTTGTGCTACTAATATTGTATGCATTTTTGTCTTAGTTTGAGTCTTGAGACATTTTAATGGTTTTATCCACTCGGTTTTATCGAGTCAAAACTCTGTTGTGAACGAGATCCTTGTTTTGTGATGATTTTTAACCATTCTTGTGCTTCAGTTATCTTATTCAGTGACCATCAGCAGTGGACAAAGGATACACACACATGATCTTAAACACCCTAAGTTTGGATATTTTTTTCTCCTGAAAATTTAGGCTTGTCGAAGTTATATTGGAAAAACTTAACTCCACTCAAGTTGAACTTAATCTTGACTGCAATTCTTTTTTCTATGTGCATTAGATCAGAGAAACGAGATTACACTCAAGACTTCTTATTTTTTTTACCCATGTTGTTGACGTAAGGAGCTAGCTCATCTTTAGCTAGTTCCCACCTTGAAATCTTAACATTGTTTCACCCTCAATGCATTTTGTTTTTCAGTGTCACATATGCATATATGTAAAAAAATGCTAGATAGGAAAGTATCGACACAGTCTCTCACTCATTAATGTTGGAGTATAATCGAATAGCCAAAGAGAGCAATCAGAACATAGCAACCGTTTTGAATGCTGTAAAAAGGAAATAAAATGGAGAATAAGAAGAATGGTGAAATCAGAACTATCACCATCAGAGGCACATGAATCATATGTATTTCCTCCTTCTGCATCACATCTTCAAAAAAAAAAATGAATCTGAAAATAAAGTGGGTGGAAAAAGAGAAAAAAAGCAAAAAACAATAATAGTGTTTCTGGTGGAATGAAAGAAAAAAGAGTGGTGCCAAGTTAAAGTTTGGTGATGAAGAGAAAGCAAAATGAATAGAGGATATGGATATCAATGGATTTATGCTCGATCTTGCAATACTTTTCAATATCATGCATCCCCTACATAGAAATGGTAGCCCTAAACAATTTTATTCTATTTATTGCAATTTAACTTGGAACCTGTCTAAAATAGATGTATGAAACTTTTGTATGTGTATGCCAGATTTGGTTCGATTTATTGAATTTTGGTGCGGGTTAGTTTATTGTTTTGGGATTAGAGCTAGTGTTAACAAAGCTGAATTTTATTTTAATTTGCACCTCCATTCCCAAAAATATGATCAGACGGTCCATCACACATATTACAGTCCGTTAGAACATTACTTTAGGCATTTAAGGCCCAACAAATGAAATGCATAAATCCGTTCATAATCGTTCTTTATACTAAATAAGATCAAATACATTCATCATCGTGTAGTAAAAATACATATAATATCGTCGTATAATGATCTTTTGGAGCTCTTTTTTTACGTGGAAGTGTGACCCCAATTTGAGGGACAAAACGTGATAATATATTCTTTGGCAGAGCAAGTGACCAAAGGAGGAGGTGTATCGTAGGCATAACTGTAATAACTGGGACAAGCTTCTTTAAACAACATAGAGTATGTAGTTCTTTTGCACTTTTCCGGCGTCCCGTAAGCATTCCGGCAACAAAACCTGTCGTTATCAAAAGCTAAGCAAGCACTCTTGCATGCCACAACTCGTCCTTCTTTGTTCACAACCTACAGAAAGGCAAAAATCAAATTAAAAATATCATTTCTTATTTCGAATTAGCAAAAAGAAACGTCTCTTTTAGGTCAAAGGTCACCATTTTGAGGTAGTCAGTCGAGAATACTTTTCTGTTTATATTTGAGTATTTTATATATCCGTGGTATGAAAAAGAAAATGTTAGTAATTTTATACCTGTAATTCTTCGGGACAGGTGGTTTCGAGATCTTTATGGCAACCAAAGATGGTGCACTTGGATGATATGGGCTTGGAGGTCACTGTGACCGGGAGGTTATAACCGTCCACAAGACTTACATCATAGAAATTGAGTTTCGATTTGTCTGCTTGTACCGCAATTTGGATAAGTGTTGCCGGTGGTTTTCCGATCAACCCGTTACACTCCAAACGTCCATCACAATCACCTAAGATTCATTGTAATACAACAACAATTATACCTCTACAAACAATATCTTATCATCCATCGTCATGTCATAATATGTGGAATAAAATAAATGAAAGCACCACCGAAAAGAAAATGGTCTGTTCAAGCATAATTATTAATTTACGAACATATATCACTGATTAGAGTTGCTATCACTACAAAAAAAATAAACCCTGTAATGAGATAAATCGGATAAACTCTAAGGTATTAATTTAAGCATTTGTGTGATCAAATGCTAGTTCAGTAGAATACTACTTAACATCAAGGTCTGGATTATGCTCGGGTATTCAAGTACCCAAAACATGTCTAAAACACACTATCATCATTCTTACGCTCTATATACACGTTGTAACAATTTCAAATAGAAACTTTGCTTTTAAATAAATATTTTTATTTTTTCATATGGTCTATGACAAATATATTTGAAATTACGATTACCCGTTTCACATGCTTGGTTCCAATTAGAAGCGAAATCACAGCCTGTTCTAGCCCAAATACGACCATTCCAACCCCAAGGAACATCAATGCGTCTGGTATTTCCGCATGGCAGGTAAAATCCACCGGAGGCTACCACCGGGTGGCCAGAGTTGGGGGCAACAGCCGGCCAAATGGGAAATGGGCATTTATTTTGCACATAGAATGTTACTTCATGACATGTTACTTTACCTATGAACACATAGCATTGATCATATATAGTCATTACTCATGATAAGATTAAAAATACAAACAATGTGGTTTTCTAAAAAAGGAAAAAATTACCATGTACTATACAACTCCATATAATGAAAAGATGCAATAGGGAGCTAGACTGGATTCTCATTGGCACTTTCGTTGGAACTTGGCTGTATCATTAAATGATATGATTTCGAGTATTTATAAGTTACAAGATATGCGATAATTTTTTCAAAAAACAATTTATGTTGTTGTCGATCTTAAATTATGCTTAAAGATTGGATTATGGGAGTTAAGGTTTAATCTTTTAAGACACGGGAGTTGTTGTCGCTTCCGATGGTATTAGAAAAACTATTGACTAGTACGATGTTCCTTTTACGAAAATCAATGGAACGATGAAATTGCAAGTGTTTTTAGGGTAATTGGATTATTTCAAAAAAAAAGCAGTATTATGAATTCGACAACCATACATAAACATAAGGTTGGGCAATTGGGATCTCAATCGAGTTTCGGTTCGGGTTTTTGGATTCACGAATTTCATCTCCATTCAGATATTATAAAATTATGGGTCGGATTCAATTCGGGTTTAGCCCGGCTTGGTTCGATTTAACCAGGTTGAGGATTGGATTTAGTTACATGTCCAAGATCCGGTTAAACCCGAAATAATTTCAGTTTTGGATACTAATCGGGTTATCGGTTCTAAAAATACTAATTTATATTTGATTAAACTCAATATATTTTTAATCATTTCACAAAATTTGTGTATTTAGCTTCTTTAAATCATATTGTTGTCCTTCAAAATAATTTTGTGAAACTCTTCTATCAACCATATGAGATTTGTCATTGAACATATATGACAACACTAAAATATCATGATTCATGACAAACCAAAACCTTGTGTGAACGAAAATCATACATAATGAAACATAAAAAATTAAAGTTAAAAACTAATAATTTTATAAACGTAACAAATACTATTTAAAATTATAAAAAAACAACAGTGTTTAAATTTGAAAACAAATTTATTCGTAACTAAACTTCAAATGCAATGTCAAAACATAAAAAAAAATTAATATTAACCAAATAAATATATATATTAGAATAAGTATTTGAGTTAATTATTCATGTAATAACCAATTATTTTAGGTACTCAATAATATCTTAATGTGCTGGGGATACACATTAGAAATTGCGATTAGGTATGGTGCAACTTTTTTTTTGGAATTTTGAAGTTTCTGATTCTTTCGGATATTCATATAAGCGCAGGTTCGGTTCGGATAAAATCCATAACCCGAAATACCATAAAACAAAATCCATTCAGTACTTATGTCAGGTTCGGATTTATTTTTGTCATGTCGGTTCAGATTTTCGGGTTCAGTTTATTTGTCCAGCCCTACATAAATACCCACAAAAATCATGTTTATCGTTGTATTGGCTTGTTATTAGTACTATATCTTATCTATTTTGATAAACCAATATATTATCAAACTCTAATATTTGCTAACCACTTTATCGATTATCAGTAATAAACCGATACTGACGTTTCAACAACCATTTTTAATCATAATCTACTAATACTAAAAGGGCAATATCCTTGATGGAGAGAGTATACACGTAAGAATTAAAAATCATCCAATAGAAGTCTTTCTTTCTGCCATATCATATTACTTTAGTCAAATAGAAAAAAATTGGTGGGCTAATCATATTTCGTACTGCCCCAATTATAGTAACTCAATATGATACATTAGCAACACATATAACACGTCAATATTTTTAGGAAGCTATCGCTTGAAAAATCTTTCATCTCCTCTACAATCTCTTGAAAAATCTCTTCATTTCCTCTGAATACACCCAGGTTCTTCTGTTTTTAATTTTAGAGAGACAACCAGAAACTAATAATCCCCCGACATTGTGGTGCTGCGAGCTTTTTTACGACGGTTACAACATTGATTCGTCCGCGACAGCAACGGAAAGAGACAGACGAAGAGGTGCTGCAGGTGGCAGATAAGCTAGAGCTTAAGAAGCGATCTCCAGAACACGACGGAACAACGACTATCCCTAAGCTACTCGCCATTGTTTCTTATTCTTCCCAGGATCCTAATGAGCGCTGAGAATATCCACGTAGAAGTAAAAAATCAGCCAATAATACATAAGTTTATTGCCATGTCATCACATTCTTTTATCTTTCTCTATCTTCGTTCCATCTTCCCTTAGTTTCCTCTTGAACTAAACCATGACGGTCTAGCTTTGTGCAGCCCGTTTACCATCATCTCCCTCTCTCTCACTGCACAAATCCTTTAAACCTTCTTGACATTAAATTGAATCCTCTTCATCTTCCCTCCCTCTCTCACTATATAGCGAAAGCCTACACTCAAAATCCAAATCTGAGACGATAAAAATATTTTCAGAACAAAAATACTTGCCATAGCTTCCAATCATGGTTACATTGTCGCTCCTCCATCGCAGGTAACTTAATAATCACTTTTCTGATTCAGTAGTTTCTAAGTTAAATCTAACCACACACTTTTCGATACAAAGATGCCAGCTGGTCAAACAGTTTTGCAACCTTTTCGTATATGACTCCTCGAATTAAAAGATATTTGTTGAGGTTAGTAAAGCACCACTGCTGGTAACAAAGTGATTAATGCCAAACTAACTTGATCATGTTCTTAGTGGTATGCTTTTCGAGAGGAACTGTATTTGTTCTATGTACTGTTAAGAGGACTCAGAGTTGGAATGTGAGTAATTTTTTTTAGCAGAGCAGTGGAGATCAAAGGCTGGTATAGCTCTACTTTGCATCTGGAAGATTGAAAATAGGTAGGCGATGGTAAGATAAAACTTGAGAGTTGTACATATGTAAAAGGAACATCTCGGAGCAGTATTTTTATTACTAAGACTCTCTAACAAGCAGGATTTGAGCATTTCTTTTCTTTATCTTTCTTCCGTTCTCTCTATAATTTGTTTACTTAAACCGAAATGAGGGTGCATTATAAGCATCACTAGGATATGAAGATATCATGTATCCAATGTTTACAAACTCAAAATGCATGGATTAGAACACAATCCACAGATTCCACAGAAAAGGAAAATATTTTTTTAGCAGATGTTGATTGTCTGTGTCTATATAGTAACAAGTATGGTTCAGGGGCAAAACGTTCTGAGAAAATCATAGCACAAGTGAGCCAGAAACTGATTGTGGTCCATGGGATCAGCTTGATATATTTAACAGCTGCAAATACATATTGATACACATACCTTACACATGGTTTATGGAGCTATTGATATTGGTATAGTTACAAATTTCACTATATTACGGTCCATCTTATGTCTCCCCTTTTTTTTGTCACTAGGAGTCAGAAGCTATGGGACGCAGCTAAATGTTTCAGTGGAATATGGTGGGACATATCTATTTTAGTCTCATCCAAATCCATTGCGGTAAGATTAATTTAATATTTTCATCAATTGATATAGTTTCATGATAGGTTTTCCATTAATCTTCATACATTAATGTGTGAGGAGTTACAAAATGAACAAACCAAAGTTTACCCGTGAGAGACGTCTCAAGCCAACTCAACCAACCAATCCAATTTCACACTCACTGCTAGATCAATACAAACTAGCTGCTCAGCTGCTCACGGATTTAGGTGAGAGTTACATCATGAATTATATTACATTATTATTATTGTTAAGGGTTGTCTACTCTTAAACAGCGATATAGAAGATATATATGTGAAAAGTTTATATTACACTTGCTTCTATAAATGAGCACCTTAAAAAATCATTGTAAGATAGTGAATATATATTTCTGAGTTTCCAATATTAATTGCGATGTGATTTAGAAATGAATTTGGTCTGCGTTTGACATTTGGTTGACATATCTATCATATGTTGCTGCAAAGCATACACTAATGAATGAGGTACCTACTTGCTTTTTTTGTTATGTAATTTAGGAACCAGCACATGGGACAAATTTTTGCACCGTGTCTGCAAGCATGCTCTCAGGATGTAGTGAAGCAGATCACTCCCATCGCCATTGGTATTGAGGCCAAGGTCACCATTGCTGATTCTTAATGCATGTGGATTAACTTATAAATTGTCTCTGAGTTTTAATGACTATTTTTTGTTTTTTGTTGCATGGTTCAGGCTTCGTCTTTACTTAATAAACTAGATGATTACCCGCGCGCATGCGCGGGGTGAAATTAATATATTAATTATCGTTGAATATTAATCTTGATTATTCAACCATGATGTGAAGTCTCCAAACGTATAGTTATTAATCGTCAATATAATGTTGATGAGTAGGTGATGTTTGTTGATATTTTTTGAAACTTATTTAATTTACATTGGGCTTCAATGATATCATTCAAATGTTATAATTCACCATCTCACTTCGATATGAAGAATCATATTTTTGAAATGATATGATCAAGTAACATTTGCGATCCATGTTTGCGCAGAATGAAGATTAATTATGTATAAAAGTTATTTGTAGATAATATTATTTATTTGGGAAATTAGCAAGGATAACCATAAGAAAAAAATTAATTTGGTAAATGACCTTAGCAACTACATGGCTAGAATACAATATATATTGTGTATTAATTATTGTTATACCCCTTTATATAAGTATGTGTAATGGTTTTGTTTTTCTTTTATTTTTTTTATTTTGTTGTAAAATGTTTTCCCCTCTAATCTTATTTATCTTCTAATTTTATTAAAAATAATTATCTAAATTTATAAAATACTAACAAAAAATATAGATTTTTTTCTATTTATGATGTGTTTTGAAAATTTTAAAACATATATATATATATATATATATATATATATATATATATATATATATTTATAACATTTGATATATCATGTTAGATTAAGAAATCAAATTAAAGTCTATACTATATTATAAATTCATATAGTATAATCTAATTTCTACTTCAAATGATACCTCACACTTAAAACATAAAGATTAAAGAATTTGATGTGAATTGATCAATCTAGAGTTTTAACTCAACTAAAACTCTACACAGTTTCTCATATTTTCTATATTTTTGTGTTGTTCTCTCATCGAACAACCAATATGTAATTAATTATAATATATTGAAAATATTATATACTATTCTATACTATCTTACACATTTAGATAGTATAGTAAGATTTTTTTCAAATGAGATATAATTTTGTTGTGTTCTTTGCTATTTGGAAACATAGAATTATATACAATCATTTCTTTCCTCTCTCTCTCTCTCTCTCTCTCTCTCTCTCTCCCCCTCCCCTCCTCTTTCTCTCTCTCTCTCTCAACTTTTTATTTGTTTGTCGCTCCATTTATTTTATAATGTACACCATAATGTGTGAACACTACAAGAAAACTAAGCTTTTACTAGGAAAATTTACTAGGAAAATATTTCCTCGTAAACTTACTACGATGTTACTTCGATTTTACGAGGAAACCTGTTTTCCTCGTAAAGTGCTCGTAATCTTACGAGAAAAAGGTTTCCTCGTAAAATCGAAGTAACCTTACGTGGCTATTACGAGGAAAACGTCATTTTCCTCGTAAACTCATAGTAACACTTCTCCTCGTAAAATCCTAGTAACTCTTTACTACGAAATTAGGAGGAAAGGTTTTGTTACTACGAAATTAAGAGGAAATTGATAGAAAATATCGAATTTAAATCAAAAACGTGTTTTGTACTTACTTTTCCTAGCAATTTCCTAGTAAATTCTCAGATTCGAAAATTCCTATAAATACCACCATATGTGATTCATTTGAAACACACCAAAAAAAATCAGCTATAAGCTTAATCAAACACAAAAAAAATGTCCGGTCCGGGAAATATTTTCGAGTTGCGGAAGTGGATGTATTCACATAGAGATAATAACGGAAGGGTGACGAAAGAATTTCTCGAAGGGTTGGAGACGTTTATGCATCAAGCAGATTCAACACCACTCACGCAAGAAAGTGGTAAGATGTTCTGTCCTTGTCGGAAATGTTGCAATACCAAATTAGGCCCTCGTGAAAATGTTTGGAAGCATTTAATAAATAGAGGTTTCATGCCATATTATTATATTTGGTATCAACATGGAGAAGATGCTAGTTGTAGGAATGAATGTAGCAGTAGTAATAGCAATTTTCAGATTGAACCGGTTGAGCATTTGCGTAATGAAGGTAGCAGTAGTAATAGCTATCATCACCAAGAGGAACAAATGGTAGATTGTGATAGGGTTCATGATATGGTAGGTGATGCCTTTGTAACTCATGATGATGATGAAGTTGAAGAACCTAACTTAGATGCAAAAAAGTTTTATGAAATGTTAGATGCTGCGAATGAGCCAATTTACAGTGGTTGTAGAGAATGTCTGTCTAAATTGTCGTTGGCTGCTAGAATGATGAGTATTAAAACCTATCACAATCTACCTGAAAATTGTATGGATGCATGGGCAGACTTGTTTAAAGAGTATTTGCCAGAAGACAATGTGTCTGCTGAATCTTATTATCAGATTCAGAAATTGGTATATAGTCTTGGGTTGCCCTCGGAGATGATAGACGTTTGCATCGACAACTGCATGATTTACTGGGGAGATGATGAGAAGTTAGAAGAATGTCGATTTTGTAAGAAGCCACGATTCAAACCGCAAAGTCGAGGGCGAAATAGGGTACCGTACCAAAGGATGTGGTACCTACCAATCACAGACAGATTGAAAAGATTGTACCAATCTGAGGAGACAGCTAGAGGGATGAGATGGCACGCCGAGCATACTCAGACGGATGGAGAGATGACTCATCCATCAGATGCAAGAGCATGGAAACATTTTAACAATGTACATCCACATTTCGCTAGCAATAGCCGGAATGTGTATCTTGGATTATGCACTGATGGATTTAGTCCATTTGGAATGTCTGGGAGACAATATTCATTGTGGCCGGTCTTTCTTACACCGTATAACTTGCCACCGGAGATGTGCATGCGACGAGAGTTTCTATTCATGACCATATTAATACCTGGTCCAAAACATCCAAAAAGATCTCTCGACGTTTTTCTACAACCACTGATAAAAGAGTTGAAAGATTTGTGGTCAACAGGGGTGAGGACATATGATTGTTCAACGCAAACAAACTTTACGATGCGAGCGATGCTTTTGTGGACCATAAGTGACTTTCCTGCATATGGTATGTTGTCTGGGTGGACTACACATGCGAGATTAGCTTGTCCATATTGTAATGGAATGACAGATGCATTTCAGTTGAAGCATGGTAGGAAGACTAGTTGGTTCGATTGTCACCGTCGATTTCTTCCGGTTCACCACCCATACCGAAGAAACAAGAAATTGTTTAGGCACAAAAGGGTTGTCAGGGACACTCCTCCTCCATATTTAACTGGAGAACAAATCGAAGCGCAAATCGATTACTACGGTGCTCTAGAAACAGCTCCTCGTGGTGGGAATTGGCATGTTCCCAGTAATATGCCTGATTATTATGGTGTTCAGCACAATTGGCACAAAAAGAGTATATTTTGGGAATTGCCATATTGGAAAGATCTTCTTTTGCGCCACAACCTCGATGTGATGCATATAGAGAAGAACTTTTTTAAGAACATCATGAACACTATATTGAATGTTCCAGGGAAGACGAAAGACAACGTAAAATCAAGGTTGGACTTACCCGATATCTGCTCAAGGAGTGAGCTACATATAAAAAGCAATGGGCAAGTTCCAGTTCCAATTTTCAGACTGTCATCAGAAAAAAAGTCTGCGTTGTTCAACTGGGTGGCTTCAGAAGTGAAGTTCCCCGATGGGTATGTTTCAAATCTCTCAAGATGTGTTGAGAAAGGGCAAAAGTTCTCCGGGATGAAGAGCCATGATTGTCATGTCTTTATGCAGCGACTACTTCCCTTTGCGTTTGCGGAGCTACTACCGGCAAAAGTACATGAAGCACTTTCAGGTAATTAATTAATATAATACGATGACATGATTAATTTATTTCTATATATATATACACTAATATGGATAATTTTTGTAATGTTATTAACATACCATACTATTATGGACTATGCAAATAGAATAGTATACGCATTTAGAACATATTAGGCCGCACTTTACACTTATGTCTGTGGACCCTACTATTTGTTTTATATATTGACGCGCTGTGAATGAGAGAAAGGTCCACATTTTGCACAATTATCCTCTCACTTCTGGTAACTTTTTTTATGGTTATTTGCCTTTTTTTTTTCATTATGATTATTCCACCAATTAACTCTATTTATTTTGTATTAGTTTACATATTATGCAATAATAAATATATTGAATAATTGAGGAGCGAATAGCTATTACGTATACAATTAAATTCGAGTAATAACATAAATAAAAACAATCTTTCTTTTTATTTAAAAAACTTTTTTTTGATAAAAAACAAAATAAACCATTTATTTATGTTATATAATATATAATTAAAATCAAATGATATTGATATAGATATATAATATATTTAATATAAATATTTATTTATTGAGGCTTGATACTCATATGATTTTATTAACATTTTTATATTTGTTGTGACAAAAATATTATTTTTATTAATATGAATATTTTTTTATTAACATGTTTATGTATTTTATATATATATATATATATATATATTTTAATCTAAACTATATTGAAATAAATGTATATATATATATATTAAATGAAACTTCATATTTACATGATTTTATGATCATTTATATCTTGTCATAATAAAAAGTTAAAGAATTGATCAAAACAATTTCATCGTAGATTTTTAAGAGCCTTAGTAATTTACATTAAAAAAATTCAAAATATAGCAAATTAGAAAAAATTTAGATTTTTTATTATATACTTATGTGATTTTTAAATATCTTTCAATAATATAAAATTGAACAAAAATGATGAAAGATACATATATTGTTATCAAATATTTATTATTCAAAATCATTAGTTGTTACATATTTGTTAATCATATTAAGTAATTTCGTAGCTTTTATTTAAGGAAATAATAGAAATTATTATTTTATACATGAATAACTAATCTGATAATTATTTTAATAAAAGGTATAATATATATTTAGATGGACTAACTTATTTTTTTTAAAGATTTTAAAAATCATTGTAGTGATAACATGTAACTACCAAAAAAGCTCGTATATATAGCTCCATGATTAATATATATAAGATTTCTCATTGTAGTGATAACATAATATTTCTCAATACTGCTTTTAAGGATTTTAATATTCTAGGATTAATATATATAGCTCGTATATTAATATGTTATAATGACATGTGTGTACCAAAATATGTTGTAATGATCCATCTAAGTATATAATTAACATATATATATTTTATATGATATATAGTTTAATTTAAAAAATATTAAAGTATATATATATATATATAATCTGAATATATATTAAATACTAATTAATATTCATATGATATTATGATCATTTGTATCTTTTTATAACAAAAAAAAATAAAAACATTGTTCAAATTTTTTTGATTGTAATGCTTTTACTGTTTTAGTAATTTATAGTTGTTTTTAAAAATTCATAATATAATATGTAAGAATTTTTTTTTGATTTTTTATTATATGGTTAATGTGATTGTTTTATTTTTTTAATAATATAAATTAAAAATTTATGAAGAATACAAAATATATTATCAAATCTTTATTATTCAAAACAT
This sequence comes from Moricandia moricandioides, assembly GCA_905132885.1. NCBI lineage: Eukaryota > Viridiplantae > Streptophyta > Magnoliopsida > Brassicales > Brassicaceae > Moricandia > Moricandia moricandioides. The sequence goes on from CAJHQQ010000369.1 coordinate 97,789, forward strand.
TAATTGTCACATATATGTTAATTATATTAGGTAATTCCGTATCTTTTATTTAAGGAAAGAATGTTAAATATCCTTTTATGCACTACTAATCAATATGAATGTTAATTTAATAAAAGTATAGTCTATAATTAGATGGACCAACTTTTTCCTAAGGATTCTGAGAATCATCCTCGTGATGACACGTGGCTACACTTAAAAGTTCTAATGCTCCAGGATTAATATATAGGGGATATTTCTTATATATTGACCAATAAGTGGATCTAAAAGTTATTTACCAGAATATGAAATATTCATTAGACAAATTTAATTTTAACAGTAGGATTTACCAAAGAAAATAAAATAATAAAATCCAAAGATTCATTGAAAAAAATTCCAGTTGAACTTAGATTCGATGATATATAGCAAATAGTATAATAAAATTTAAATTAACATTGTTAATTAAGTGATCCTCCCTCTATTCCATTAAAATAGATATTTCTAAAAATATTTTTTGAAACACTTTTTTTTCTTTTTTGAAATATATTTTGTGTTTTCTATGAAAAGTTGTAAAATTCAAAAATAAATTGAATTTATCTACTCACTATTAGTTAAAACTATTGAAAATTGATAATTACAAAAAAATATATATTTATTATATTAATTTAGTTTATATTCATAATTTGTGTGTAAACACTAAAAATTACTTTTGTGGAACAGATATAGTATTAATTAATAAGATTCATTTTAGAAGAGCATCTTCGTGTAATATACACTAATGACTTAGTTTTTATTATCGTGTGTAAGGTTATTTTCATATTTAATTTTTATTTTAGAAGAATTGCACATTTGGTATCGTGTATTCCATATTTAATTTTTATTATCATGTGTAAGGTTATTTTTCCCACCAACATTAAAAATACGTAGATGAGAATTATTAACTATACACAAACCAATAAATTAAATATCAATTAAATAATATATATTCTTACTGCTTCATAGAGATAGATTTTTTAGTGTTTTCACACATATTAAGAAAAATCATTAAATCACTATAATAAATGTATTATTTTTTAAAATTTTTTTTTTTCAATAAGTTTTAATCAATAGTAAATCAATAAAGTCAATTAATTTTCTTAAATTTTACAATATTTTCATAGAAAACATAAAATTTATATATTTATGAAACTAATTTTTTTTCTAAAAAGTATATCTTAATGTAACAGAGGGAGTATATACGTTGTATATTTTTAATTTAATAACTATATAATTTTATTTGGTACAAAAAAAGATGTATGTTTTAGGATTTTCACACTTATTAAGGAAACATATAAGTTTTAGTTACCAATGCATTATTTTCTGTAGTTAACTATTCTTCATAATTTTTAACCAAAAAAGATTTTAATAAACACTTTAAAATTACAATTTTTCATTAATTAATGCATTTAAAAAATATATTTTGAAACAATTTTTTTTCTAAAATATGTATCTTTTCGGAACAAAAGGAATATTTAACAAAAAAAGTTAGTCATCAACTTAAATCAGCTACAAAAATTTATTTTGGTAAATCAATAAATGTTATTCAAAGCTTCAAAAAAGTATGGAACAACATTATATGTATATTATGAACATGAAAAAAACTACATCAAAGTTAGGTGGATTTTAACATGAGATAGATAATACCAAAAACAAGAATATGTCTCTTTTTTTTTAATTTCTTATGTGCACTATTTTCTTTTATATCTAAAAATGCAATACTATCTTAAAATAACAAAAAGTTTTATTAAATAAAATAGCCAAAATAAAAATGTACTCCTATTATTTTAATAAGATAATTAAATATGAAAAATTATCAAATTTTGAAATTATAATTTAATCCAAATAATAAATTTGAAACAACATATTATTTGAAATCAACAAAATAACAAAAAATTTAATCAATACATAAAAAAATATAGAAAACAAACCGCGCGCAGCGCGGTTAATAAAACCTAGTGTTAATTAATATTTGGACTTTGGAACTACAAAATTTATGAATTTTTTTTACTAAATTGGGTAAAAAAGGAATTTGCATTGTATGACACTAGAAAATAATAATTTATTATATAGCTAATTGTCCTGCTATATTTATACACTGTGTGTCTTTTCTGTAATAATACATTTTTGCCATCTGATGTAACTGGAAAACCTGTAAAAAAGAAAGAAATTAAATTAATAATATTTACTTCTCCCAAGTAAATCGTGGCCCTTGGAGATTCACATAGTTCTGAAAGTAACTTTCTTTGGTAACTATGTAGAAATGAATTATCTCTATCTCTCTCATATTTGTTTCACCGCATTACCATCGATACTATTTCTAGAGTAGCTTTCCCTAGAAGAAGCCTGTCTACAACAACTCTCTTGGTTATTGACTGGAAGCTTTGCCGAATCTGAACTCTACTGAGTCATTGACGACGTTACCGGGTGCATCAAGACGCATGTGGCAACAGACGAAACTCTTGCAACAAGAGACACATGAATATTCTGGTCTTGTAGAATCAAGTTTGGCGAGGAAGGCGGTTCAGTTCCTGACGGCGAGTTGAAGTTGCAGTTACCGATTCGATTTGACCACCATTTTAGAGGAGGATACCTCACAATGGTAAGTTGCTTTGATACCTTTAAATTCTTTGAATTTGCATTCATCCTTCGTTGTATGTCGGAATCTAGTTTTGTAAAGTAAAGTAATCAGAAGTTTGGGGTTTTCTGTTTATAAGAAAATGTTACTTATACTCCATTTTTAAGTCAATATAGTTGACTTCTTATATACAAGGAATAGACTCGATGAAGATAACTATGTGAAATTCTATTCGCTTGTATAAATTTGTAAATAAAATATAACTACATATATAGGTAAATAAAGTAGTATATATTTCTATTTGCATAATATATAAACATTATTGTGGTGGACTCGTGTTGTATATAAATGGAGTAGAGAAAATGTCTGTCCGCATAGTATAGTTCTTATGTTAATAGTATAGTATGTGTTATGAAAGTGATCTTCAGTTTAAAGATAATGTGCATTATGATCGCCATATAATTGATATTATAATTTATTAGATGTTGTTCTGCATCTCTGATTGATACAAGCCTAGGCTAATAAAGGTTGTATGACCCGAGGCAAGAGAGATGGATTCGATCTACACGAGGGTTGATCCGGTTGGGAAGATCTAATCGTCCAATGGATCCGAGTAACAAGTAACTTTATGGAATCGAAGTGCACCACACGAGTGATGGAAATCTCGTGATACAACACTATCCTCTAAACCGTGGAGGTTCTGGTCTCACAAGGAAAGAAGAGGGAGGCGAGTTCTTGCTAGAGCTCTTAGGAGTTTCACAAAGGAAAAAGTTTAGTTTTATATCATGCGTGAAAATACAAACGATTTATAGGGGACTTATATAGATTTCCATTAGCGTGGTGCCTTCGAAGGTCTTTGAAGAAAATAATACAAAGTTTTGGACTAAAAGAAAACCTTAATAGACGTGCAAGTCGACTAAAGAAGTTTGGGAATAAAATTCAAATAAAAGGAAAACAAAAGGAACAAAGCTGCAAAACAATCAAACCGTTAGAAAATGTGAATTTAAATGCTTACCTTCTTACCTTTGGGTCGGTTTGATTGGTCCATAATGCATGCTAGACGTGCTGATCCTCAATGCTGATGATCATTAAGTTGTTGTGGGTTTGATCCGGAATGAATGGCCAAAGGTCTTCACTTGTGGTCTTAGTCTTCTCGGTTGGTCCATCATTCTTGATACTTGGTTCTTGATCAAATTGTTCACCAGTTGGCTTAACCTCAGTTGGATTATCCTGAAATTGATCAAAGGTAAGCATCATGCTCTCATTAAACTTATGCTGAAGTATCTTAGCTCTTTGTCTAGTCATAGATCCCTTGAACACAATAGGCATGGACACTTCTTGGGCAGCTTCTAGTTGGGAAATCTTAGTGATTATGTCTTGGATGTCAAGTTTGGTTAGATCTGGTTCTGGTTTAGTTGGAATGTCCTCAATCACTGATGGTGAAGATTAACCACATTATACTGGTGTGTTTGTGTCGGCGTGTCAGAAAAGGAGATAAAATGTACATGATGACTGACCCACTATACTATATTCGGTAAAGAGTAGTTATAGAGTAGCAATGTTCTTCGCCATGTTCATTAGTATATATTTGTACTTTGAATTGTAAGTATTAATCATTATTTAAAATATGTATAATTGTAATTTAAAATGAAATAAAGCTAAACATTAATATTTAGTTTGAGGGGTTATTTGAAACCGAGCTTTAATTAGTCAATTCTACTTTCCATTTTATATCGTATAATTTAATATTACAAAATATTATACTATTTTTAGATTTTAAGTTTTTTAAAAATATTAAAAATATATATTATAGTTTATATTTGGATTTGGGTTTACTGATTAGGGTTTACGGTTTAGTTTCTAAGGTTTGGTGCTGGAGTAATGTTTAGTATTTAGGGATTGCGAATGGAATTATAATTTTATACTCTTTCGAAGATATGAAATAGAACACTCGATGCATATTTATGCGGTCAATATGCATGTGGATGGTTTCTTCTTCTTGTATTTTGGTTTGAGTTTACACTAGTATTTAAGATTTAGTATATAGGGGTTGGGGTAGTATTTAGTATTGAAGGTTGTGAATGGGGTTATAATCCTATACTCTTCGGCCATATGGAATAAAACACTCATTGCATATGTATGTGGTCAATAAACATGTGACGTGGATTCTGACGTGGATGGCTCATCTTTCTTTCCTTTGAAATAGTTTTTAGGCACACTTGACCATATGGATTACGTAGATACAAAGAGCACATCTATACCATGTAGGGATGTTAAGTCTAGGGACATGACTCAACCCTCTTTTGTTTTAAAATAAACTCATCCCTATTTCAATCCTATTTTAATTAAGGGTTAAGGCTGATACCAGTATTTTAACCTTATTTTAGTTAAGGGTTAGGGCTGGTACCAGAGTTAGCCCATTTAATTTTCAAGCATGCAAACAAATGATTGTATACTAATTTTAACCAAAAATTACATTTTTAACAACTTAAGATATGATCATATAAATGAAAAAATAATAAAATCGTAAAATTGTGTTTTCCCGCCAAAACCGCAAAGTTGAGTTTTTCCGTCAAACAACAAAATAAAGTTTTTTCTGCCAAACCCGCAAAGTCGAGCTTTTCCGCCAAAAACGCAAAATCTAGTTTTTTCGCCAAAACCACAAAATCAAGTTTTTTCGCCAAAACCGAAAAATCAAATTTTCCCACCAAAACCGTAATATCACATTTTCTCGTCCAAACCGAAAAATTGCATTTTCTCATCCAAACCGCAAAATTGCATTTTCCCACCAAAACTGCTAAATCATATTTTCTCGTCCAAACCGCAAAATCGCATTTTCTCGTCCAAACCGAAAAATTGCATTTTCCCGCCAAAATCACAAAATCACATTTTTCGTCCAAATCCCAAAAATGTGTTTTCCCGCCAGAATCGCAAAAATCGCAAAATTGTGTTTTCCAGCCAAAACCGAAAAATCGAGTTTTCTCGTCAAAATCGCAAAATCGTGTTTTCTTGCCAAAACCACAAAATCACGTTTTCCCGCCAAAACCGCAAAATCACGTTTTCCCGCCAAAACTGCAAAATCACGTTTTTCCACCAAAACCGCAAAATCACGTTTTTCCGCCAAAATCGCAATATCACGTTATTCCGCCAAAACTGCAAAATCACGTTTTCTCACGAAACGGCAAAATCGAGTTTTTCCGCCAAAATTGCAAAATTGCATTTTCCGGAAAAATCATGTTTCCCACCAAAACCGTAAAATCACCTTTTCCCGCCAAAATCGCAAAATCGAGTTTTCTCGCCAGAACCGCAAAATAGTGTTTCCGCCAAAACCGCAAAATCGCGTTTTCTCGCGAAAACCACAAAAACACGTTTTCCCGCCAAAACCGCAAAATCGTGTTTTCCCGCCAAAACCGCAAAATCGTGTTTCCGCCAAAACCGCAAAATCACGTTTCCCGTCAAAATAGCAAAACCTTCTCGCCAAAACCGTAAAATCGAGTTTCCACCAAAACCGTAAAATCGAGTTTCCAACAAAACCACAAAATCGCGTTTTCACGCCAAAACAACAAAATTGTGTTTTCCCGCCAAAACCACAAAATCGCGTCTTTCCGCCAAAACTGTCTAATCACAAATCAAGTTTACCCGCTAAAACCACAAAACCGTAAAGAAAACACAATTTTCGGTTTTGGCGAAAAACTCGATTTCGTGATTTTGGTGAGAAAACTCAATTTTTTTTTGTTTTTAAGGTTTTACCGAAAAACTTTGTTTTGCATAATCAAACAAATTTAAAATTTTGATAGATATTTAAATAGTATATAATAATTGTGTGAATCAAAATAAATGGGTTAAAATATAAACCCTATACATTATAGGGCTAACCCTTTTTAAGCTTTGTTTCAAAACTAAGAATTAGGGCTAGAAATGGCTAACCCTGTTAGATTAAGTTTATATTAACATCCCTAATACCATGTAATGGCAAAATGGAAGGGTATAACCGGATGAATTAGGGTCTAAATGTTAGGTTTTTCCATTCTGTAAAATCAATGTCATGTACTTAATTTTCACCTCAAAATTGGCTACTCAGTTAATAAGCCCTAAAAACAGTGTCTCGTCCCTATAGGTTTTCTCGTCCCTAGTTCTACTGTTTTAACCACAAATTAATTTTTAAAATATATTATATTAATATAGTTAATAACTAAATAAAAGGATAATTATCTCAAATAACCATTTTTAAAGGTTTTTGTCATTAAAAGAGCTCCCTAAGAGAACAATAACCAAAAGAAGTTTTACTAAAGATGCAAAAAATCATACTTTCCCTTGCTTTAAAGATATATAAATATAAAAATTAAAAAAAATATTTCTTTTTATAGTTTCGAATTTTATGTTCTCAAATTCAACTTTTATATATATATATATATATATATATTTCAAAATTCTTTTTTCGTTTTTTTGTAAATTTTGCTTTTTGAAATTCAAAAATACTTTTTAGAACTATTTAAAAAAATATTTATTTAGTTATTTATTTATATAAAATTTAAATCTCACCCCTTAACTCTAAGTCTTAGTCTAGATTAGTTAAACCTAAGAATATAAGTGTATATTTACCTCTTTAATGAAAATTTTGGTTATTTTGATCCTTGAAAGCTATATTTGTGAAAAAAAGTTTTGTAGGATTCTCCTACGGAATTTCTCTTAAATAAATCAGAAATTAATAAACAAACAAAATTCCTAAATCGACAATCAGTTTCTAAAGGGTGTCCTCTCCAAGCCAAAAGTTTCTTGCCGCTTGCTTCTCCAATGGCGTGTAATTCTGGCGAAATCTTCTTCGAAATCATTGATGGATCTCGTTCTTTTTCCTCTTCTTTGATTTCCCAGCCGTGGGTACTCTCTCTTCCAATGACATGGAGTGGGGAAACTTGTTTCGGTCATCACATCTTCCATTGACGGAGTATGAAATAGAATGAATATTGAATGAATAGAATATATTATTCGATATGTGTGGAAATTGCATGTATATATATATATAACCGAGAATGTCCTAAATAACTAAGGACTTTGAATATATTTATATTCTTATCTTAATCTAAATATTAATTATCCTATACAACTTAGTAGCTATCTCATATCCCCTTCAAGTTGGAAGTGTAAGATTTTGAACACCCAACTTAAACAGAAGATCTTCAGAAAGTGGGTGCGGAAGAGCTTTAATTAGAATGTGATCAAGCTTGTCCGTTGAAGTCACATGCTCGGTTTCAATGAGTTTGGATTGGACAGCACAAGGAACATGGTGACAATATCGTACAATATGCTTAGTTCGTTCATGAAAAACAAAATTCACCGCAATATGTATTGCTGATTTGCTATCACATACGAGTCACATTGGGGAAGGATGAAAATTTCCAAACGAATTCAGAAGTTGCTTCATACATTTGAGTTCTCTAAGTGTAACAGTCATTTCACAATATTCAGCTTCCACTAATGAAAGAGCAACAGTATCTTGTTTCTTTGCTTTCCAAGTAACTAGGGAATCGCCAACGAAGACGATGTAAGCACTCAGTGCTCTGATACCATGTTAAATTTGGATTCATCATGGGCTTCCAACTTAAAACCAATTGGTGATAAGTGGACTGGCCATAACCCTTTATATATTACTTAAATGTCCCATTGAATTTCCGATGTGGGATACTTTATCTCTAATACCTTTCGAGATAATGGCTCTTATCGGCTAGAAATTTTGGAAACTTAAGATATTTATACTATGGCGAGCGATTCTAGTACGACAGTTATACCTAGCCGAAGGGTTAAGTACGACCTTTATACCGGTCAGAAAAAGTTATATTAATTAAAGGTTTAGGGTATTTAGAACTAACTTTGATACCATGTTAAGTTACTTTGGATATGATACCATGAAGTAGAATGGATATTAAATGAATAGAATGTGATATTTGATATGTGTTGCAATTACTTGTATATACAACCGAAAATTTCCTAAATAGCTAAGGACTTTGAATAGTTATATTATTATCCTTATCTAAATAGGAATTATCCTATATAACTTAGTAGTTATTTCATTTGAGTCCAACCACTTGCTGGATTTCGAGCGTCTGATCATGGTGAACAGGTATGAGCTTTGAAACTCTGGTGGTTTTCAAATTTGTATTTTAGAGAAATACAACCATAGCTCACTTCCAGATTCTTGAGAAAATCATTTCCGGTATATATTTGGGAGAAATCTTGCATAATAATGGCTGAAGAGGCTGCTTTCTTTGGAGACTCTGTCCCACCTAAGCTGAGAATACCATTCATCATGAGGTTTATTAGCTTCGTTTTACTAGTTATCATTACTTGCATCAAATGCGAAGTCTAATAATCACTTTTCGGTATGCAGGACCCCAAACATGTCTGCTATGCACAGTGATACTTTTCCAGATTTGAAGGTTTTTGGAAGCTAGTTAAGAGACATACTGGAGGTAAGGATCTCCTATGCATAACGATTCACACTAACCTACATAATGAAGTCTCAAGGAATGTTTGTTGGTGACCTCTTAGGTTCTTACGACTTCTGAAGATGAGAAAAGTTGTGATCAGTCTGTGTAACATCATCACTAACCAAGGAGCTCGTCTATCAGATTCTGGGGTATACGGAATCCCCAAGAAACACGAAGAGACACTCCAAAAGATGGAGAAACACAGACATATGTGATATTGCCATGGACGGTGGACTGTTCGAGCACTACACTCAGTTCAGCGAGTGTACGGAGAGATCATTAAAAAGTTGCAAGGAGATGAAGCATCAGAGAGCGTTGAGGTTGTTGGAAACTGCTTTTTGTACAGTGATTTTTTTGACTTTTCCGGTGGCTTTTCCGGCCAAACCGGTGGTCTTCTTGATCATGTTAATAGATCATTGTAAAGCTTGTAATGAGTACTACAATCTGATATATTGAAACATCAAAAACAGATTTAAATTGAATGAGAAATGATGTGATGAAGTTGTGATCTTGAACACATGAAACTCACAAGTTGAGTTTTGTCCCACATTGGTTAGAAAAGAGGATTTTGAGTTGTATATATATGACGTTTTGATAGCATAGTGTAAACAGCTCAGAGAGAGGAGGCACCCCACGCGCGTGCCGCCGCCGTCTGGCCGGCTCGGCTCGGCGAGGGCTTGGGTAAATGGGGCCCCAGGGCCACTAAAAGATGTTTTTTTTGGGCCCAATTAAGCCCAACGATTTTGCATGTTATGAACCAGATGATTATGGATGCAATAACCAATGGGTTGGGCCTGATGTTACCTCGACATAAAGATGGGCTAGACCGACCGAAAGGAATCTTCTTCTACCCAAAAGGAATATACCATCGCTGGATGGATAAGGACCAAGACTTTCCTTTTATCTTATGGTTTATGTTTTCCATTTATCCTTATGTAAAGTCCTCCCACATCGATTATGAATGTGAGAAAAGTCGGCCATCCTTGTGTATATATATGTGGCCTTATGTACAATGTTATAAGAAGGAATAAGATAGACAAGTTCCCCCTTACTTTTATAACACGTTATCAGCACGATAGCCTCTCATAAACCCTAAGCTAATACTCAGCCACCTAAAAACCCTAATCCCAAAACACCATCGATTCATCACCAAAAGCTTTCAGCATCAAAGTAGTTTCGATCTCTCTTTCTAATCGGATCATCCGCAGCACATACCAGCCGGCACAACCATCCGCGAACCATCCTTCCCGTGTAAACCCTACCCGCAGAAGCACTTATCCGTGTACGTACCAGTTCGCATACGGACCAATCCGCGACAGCCGATAGAGGTTACCCGCGACAGAAGCTTACCCGCGTAAGCACTTACCCAAGTGCGTTACAGACCTGATCCGCGCACACACACAACCGCGAACAACCAGTACACTGCCGAACTAACAACCGATACACACGGGAATCACCACCCGATAGAGGTTACTCGGCTAATCCACAAACTGACGACACACACACCACCCGATAACAGTTTACATCATACGATCCACGAACCAGCACCAAGGGCACCTAATACACACCTAATCAGCATCCGATAGGATCAAGAACACGTGACCAGCTCATACACGACCCGCGACCAGTCCAGTTCACTTGGTGGTCCATTCCAACCCGATTGGAGGCTAAAGGTAAACTCGATCAAAACCCTAACTTATAAATTAATTGATAGAACTTTGCTAGGTTGCTGGATAGTTTAGGGAACCTCATCCTGACCATCTAGGGTACACATCCATTGTTTGAATTCATTGATTGATTGAGTAGTCTGATTGTAAATCACATAGAAACCTGGTATAGGTTGTTAATCAATGAAACTCTAGTTTTAAATTGAATTAGGATTGATAGGATTGTTTTAAAACTTAAAACTAAACCTAATTTCATAAACCCTAAATTTAAAATTGAATTGATTGATTGCTTGCTTGTTTTGATTGATAACCTAGAAAACTAATTACTAGGATTGTCAAAACTTCACAACCATTTAAAATTTGAAATCGACCAACATGGTCATAAAGCATAAACCTAAAGATTGATAAAATCGATCATATAGGATTAATATAAAACCGATCATTAAATCATCATCCTGATTGCAATTGAACTTAGAAACAAATTGCTAAGTTGCTAATCTACACATGAAAAACCCTAGTTTAAAATCGCCAAACCCTAAGGTCCTCATCGACCACTAAACATAATTAGGTTCACTAGAAAATATGTTATGCTTGTTTGCTTGATCAATAACTGCTTGAATGCACATAACATAGAAACCAAATTTTCTAGATTAATAACCTACACAAGTATGAACCCTAAACCTAAACTTAATGCAAATAGGTTTCCTAAACATAACATGATTAGGTTTACTAATCAGAACTTGATTAGGTTTACTAATCATAAACAAAATAGGTTTATACATACTTGGTTAAACTAAAGCATATACATATAGAAACTGATTTCTATGATAATCATGAAACTTATTAAATGAACCTAAAACACATAATGAACTAATTATGGATTTATATGAATGTCAGATGTCGAGGTTCGAGCCTACAGACTATGCCGCCCTAACTCCCTCAGGAGGTAATTATATAGTATGGGCACTGAACACTGTATCCCGCCTAAAGTCTAAAGGACTTTGGAGATATGTCACTCATGGCAAAAGCGGGATTGAAAGTGAAAGGCATAGAACAATAACCATCATGCGCTATCATCTCACTGAAGAGTTAAGAGATCAATACTCCCATATTAATGATCCACGTGATCTTTGGATAATTTTAAAATCCAGATACATTGTGGAAGCACGTGAAAAGGCCACACTCAAATGGGAGAATCTCAAGCTCAAGGATTTTGAATCCGTGGACGATTATAATGATGCTTTGACATATATTGTCCGTAGTCTCAAACTATGCGACGTAGAAATCACAGATAAAGATTTGCTAGAGAAAACTCGTTCCACAATCTCTGCTAAGGACCGTGTATTGCTATACAGGCCTAAGGGCTTCAGCTCTTATATTGATATATTCGATCACATACTAGTAGATGAGCAAAGAAGGCGTAAAAACAAAGATGCCATCAGTAGATTTGATAAAGCCATGAAAGAATATAAAGAGAGGAAACTCCTTAAAGCCAATAAGGCCAGAGATGAACAAGATAAAGCCGATATGGCCGCATGGAAAAATATGGATTGTGAGGCCGGTCTATAAACTGACTAAAGAATTCTCGACATCCTGACTTCACGTTTTTGATTTCATTGTTTTGCTTTGACTTCATGTCTTCCTTTTGATTTGCCTTTGCTCAGATTGCTTGTCATTTACAACTTATAGAAATAATGAAATTATCTTGATTGATTTGCTTGATGATTTCTTAATTGATAAATGACAACATAAGGATAGTCAATACTATAAAATCACAAAAGGCATTGCCTAAAGGGCACAAAATTTATTCACCCAGATAAAAGACCCATTGAGTAATATACTTCAATATGAATGGTTTCCACATTAAACCAATGGGCAAAGGAAACAAAAGTTCCTCTCATATCATAAGCCTTAAAAGAAAGTGGTCAAATGACTATACCTATATACTCTGATCTATTCTATGCTAAGGATCAGTATGATAAATGGCAAAAGCCATAGTGGTCCTATAAACCTACGATATCACACTTAATGGCTTGACCGGATTAGCCATCCGAGTCCAAACTTGATGCAAAGAAAGATATTGCAAAAAGCACAAAGAGTTATCCCGTAAAATCTCACGTTGTGTAACATGTGCACAAGGGAAACTCATTAGGCTCTATTGTCTCAAGCACCGCGTGATTATAGTATGTCCATGAGGGGAGTGAGGACAAACCGTGATCCATGAACATACAACAATCACGGGTGACAAGGTCCATGACCATGGTAAGACTTGGCCTAATTCTTTCAAATACAAAGGCCACTACCTAATACTTGAGGACACATTGATTTACATGTGTAATATGCATCAGGCCATATAAGTGAGCATAGATATCCTCATCTCAGATTAAGGGTCATAAACCAGACATATACATAAACCATCTTAAGAGAATTTGAATATACCACCACAGAGTGACGCTTAAGATGGAACCTTAGAAGAGGACTGAGAATGAGAATATATGAAAATGTCTTTCTCTCACGATTTTAAAAATGTCTTGAGCCAAACATGGGTGATCTAATTAGTGGCCAAGAACACAAATTACATTGACCTCAGTAATCTGATCATCCAACATTAAAAGGGAGAAAGTTATAAGCTGGTAAAGAGAGAATGGTATTAACCATCATTGTCTTGGCAAGATCCTCGGACTATTAAATATAAGACGTCCAAATGATATAAAAGCTAGCAGAACTAGATGCCAGACACATTGACCCGGAAAATTATACCAGCTTGCACCAAAATGAGTTGTTGTCCTAGAAGAGACACAATCAAGTTGCTACAAAGTCTATATAAAGATAGACCAATATGTTCCATAAGATAAAGGGACCTCGGAAGGATAAAACGAAATGGTGCATAGAAATGATAAATTCCTGAGGTCATAAAAGGAAACCATTCCCAGACATAGAAAATGGTCGACCACAATATAAGATACCATACAATGGACTTTGGGACGCCAAAATCCATGGTACTTAGGTGATTTGGGACGCCAAACACCATTATATTAAAGGTCATAAGATTGCAATCTACTATGTCATGTCTGGAATACAATGGAACGCTGAAAAGGGTATCGATACCAATGATATATAAGAAAGCGCAAACAAGGTAGCACTTGAACATAAAGCGAGGATCATGAACCCACGTGTGAGTACTCATCATAAAGATAAGGTTATAATGTTAAAGAAAATGTGGGGTTTAAAAGAAATATTTAAAGAATCTATAAAAGAGATGGACGTATTGGCCATCGAACGTCATCCGATAAACCAGTGAATGAGTCCTGTGAGAGTAAAAGAAATCGTGAGATATAGGATATGACCATATGATCTAAGGTATTCATATTCCTACTTAAAAGCATTTAAAGAACGGCTTGATCACACAAGGTTACTCACAGAGACTAAGGAACAAATTATAAAATGATATAAGATCTGTGGTGGATGCTACTACAATCCGTAATGATAATGTCTGGAAAGAAATGATGATGTAGTAAGCAATATATTAATCACTGGATAAAGATATTCTGAAAGAACGGCTTTGTTCCTTAGCCATCTGAGAACTGATACAGCTGCAGCTGCATATGATATTATCAACCAAATGATAATTGATGAATGAGTTCTATAAGAACCACCAGAATCAGTTCATATATTCATTATAAGAATGAAATTCCTTGTGTTCACAGACCAACTTGAAAGAAAGTTGATTGGTTCCAAAACAATACGAGTTATCGATTGATTCTTAGACAAGTCATGATCATAATATTTGGATCATAAGATCCTGGTCTATATGGTTTTATGGTTGTTCCAAAACTAAAAGAAAAGGAAAGAAGTATGAGATGGTCAAGGCTAAAGTAAATCCCATCATCCCGACCATAACAACCATAACAGCCATGGTCAAGAGCAATGGTATATGTATAACCGATATGGCCGATCATACGGCTGCGGCGATATACCCGACCAAATGGTCGATCATAAGGTTCCTATTAGTCGACTTGGTTAAGGCAAGGGAAACCTTATGGACGATCATATGATAAAATAAAGATCAGAGAAACCAAAGTGGTTGATCATAAGAATACATGTGGCAAAGCTCATACGACCAAGAAATTTATGGTCGATGACCGGCCTATAATATGGCAAATGGTCGAGGCATAATTACATACGACCATATAAGACTATAACGGTTGAAGAAAGAAATGATTATGGCCGTGGTTAAGTAAAGAGGTCGTGGCATATACACTGAACCACTAGACCCGACCACGTATGACCTGGTCATTAGCCATAGATGCCATATAAGTTAACAATTAACAAAATGGATAACCATATCAATACCAAATGAGTATATTGATCCATTAGCGTGCATGTAAGTATGCTTAATTTAAAAATATAGCTGATGATGAAGAGAGGTAATGAAAGGTTCTAACGAACTAATGGTAATGGTAAACTTATATCTCGTTTTTTATTTACAAGAAACGAAAGGTTTAAAGTTTGTTTACACTAACCAAACTAACCAACCCAAAAAAGGGAAAACTGGTTTTGCAGATGCAAATTTTGTTTTGGTCATAAACAGGTTTTCACCCATAGAGGCAGTATAACTTCATGAAGGTCATGGAAACTAACCAAGGCCGCAGATAACATTTAGCCATCCAAAACTTGGGCACCCACGAGGCAGGTCAGAGAATCGAAGTAATGCGGTCGATGGTCCAGCACCGAGGGTCGATAACGACTCAACAAACGGACGAGATGGATCGACCATTATCTATAGAGGCAATGCGAGATGATCATAAGGGACAGTATTTATAGAGATGATACATGTTCAAACTGAAGAAAGACGCAACCTGTGGTGGATCATGTAATACACATGAAGATGACATACCAAAGGCTATGGATCAGCACGTATGAAAAGAAGACAAGTTCAGGGCCACAATGAACACAATAGAGAACTAAGTTCTACGAGAAAATGAAGCTGCGTTATACCTGTTGTCTTGGTTTACATAAAACATCGGTTGGTTCAAGAAATCATGCTCACCTTCTGGTAAAGTAACTCGACAGATATTAACTATGAGTGGTTCAATGCTTAAAAATGCCACCAACTCAAACACAGTGAATTTTTCGCAAACACTCTCGATAAGTCTGTCTAGTCTAGTCAGGATTAAAATAAGTATAGTAACTAGAGTCTATCGAGTCTGCATATGTTTAGAGTCATTTCTATTCATGTGGGGGATTGTTGGAAACTGTTTTTTGCACAGTGATTTTTTTGACTTTTCCGGTGGCTTTTCCGGCCAAACCGGTGGTCGTCTTGATCATGTTAATAGATCATTGTAAAGCTTGTAATGAGTACTACAATCTGATATATTGAAACATCAAAAACAGATTTAAATTGAATGAGAAATGATGTGATGAAGTTGTGATCTTGAACACATGAAACTCACAAGTTGAGTTTTGTCCCACATTGGTTAGAAAAGAGGATTTTAAGTTATATATATATATGACTCTTTGATAGCATAGTGTAAACAGCTCAGAGAGAGGAGGCACCCCACGCGCGCGCCGCCGTCCGGCCGGCTCGGCTCGGCGAGGGCGTGGGCGTGGGCTTGGGCTTGGGCTTGGGCTTGGGCTTGGGTAAATGTGGCCTCAGGACCACTAAAAGATGTTCTTTTTGGGTCCAATTAAGCCCAACGATTTTGCCCTTTAATTCCCATAAAAAACAACATGCAATTCGTTTTGAAACGACATGTAGTTTCTCTAACAAATAAAAAAACGACACGTAATTTTTCCTCTCAGATATTTAAATGAGAAAAGAATCTTGAGGGATAAGTTTTCGTAACTCAACTCCCTCGATCTCCGCGAGATTTCCGCGAGATTTCCGCCCACGTGCAGTAGTGGTTACGGGAGTGGCTCTCGTCTTTCTCTTTAAATAAACATGAATCCTCTTCCTCATTTCTTAACGTTTTTACAACAACGAAACCAACAATCAAAATTCCTAAGCGTAAGTCATTAGTAGAGAGTGTTTCGTAGATTTATAGTTCGTTAGGGACTTTCACGGGTGAAGCGTGAATCGTCTATCATGGTTGTATCCTGGGCTCTAATTCGTACAAGTCCGTCTCACTACAGAGCGAATATTAAGAGTTAAGGAAAGAGATTCGTCTCGACTTCATGGTTTATATTTCTAAACGTTTTCTTATCGTTTTTATCTCGTTTTTTGAATCGTATATTTCCTTAACATCGATTTATTTATATCGATTCGGTTTTCCGGCTTATACAGAGGTGATTCATTCAAATGACGGGTCTGGCCTTGGAGCTGTACTACTCGACTGCCTTGTACTCTCAGACTGAAACAAGTTAAGTTTAAAGATACTATCAAAGACTCTTTGTTTGCCTTTAGGGTTTAAACAAATAAAAGAGAAAAAGGTTAAAGCCCTTTTGAAAAAAGTTTTTTATTTCTATTTTTGTTATCAATGTACCGAGTATAGAAGGATAGAGAATATTATAAATATTAATAACAAATATTGTATATTTAATAATCATAATTCCGTTCTTGGAATTTTTGAACATTTTATGCTATAAAGCTTCTTTATTTTCGATTTCAAGTCATTCAACTTCTTTTTATTTTTATTTTTTTGTTAAGTCAAGTGATTCTATCATTCAAGTTCATCATAAACCTCTGAATCTAAGCCATCAAACTTCTTTATTCAAGCCTAAGTGCCTCTGAATCCAAGTCATAGAACTTCTTTTTATTCAAGTCTATCATAGACCTCTGAATCTAAGCCAAGTGATTCCCATGTTTTGATCAAACGATCAACCTCTTTTTCTCTCCTCTAATTTTTCTTCTTCTCCGTTTTCCCTTTTCAATTTATTTATTATTCTTCTTAAAAAACACGTTTATACAAGTTTTCATTCGCTTTTTTTCTTAAAAAAAAAAATTCTCATTTGATGTTTTCTCATAAGCCAAAGTGCTTCTAAAATTACTTTCCAAAAAAAAAATCTCTGTTTCTTCTTCCTCAAGAAGCTATAGGTCACGAGCTTGCCGTATCACTATCTCCACCTCCTCAAGAACTGTTTCCGCTGCCGTATCCTACTGGCTCAACACCACCGTGATCAACACCATTCTTCATCATATGTGGCTTTCACCGCAATCATATCGCATCTTTGCAGACTCGTCGTCACGCTTTGTCCTCGTCACATTCAGTTGTCAACACATGCATTCAACATCTACAAAGTTAAAAGAATACATCATCTCTGGTCAATCTCAAGCCGTTAATTTCGTTTCGCTCCATCACCGCCGTGAGCTTGAGGGGGCCTATAGAAGAATAGAGAATATTATAAATATTAATAACAAATATTGTATATTTATTATATAAGATATTTGCATATATTTCTAGTATCTAGATTAGATAATATCTATAGATAAATATGTATGTAACTTAATCATAACTAGGTGTTTGCCCGCAATTTTGCGGATAGTTATATTATATCAAAAATATATTTTAAGTTTACACTGTTATAATTTTTGAATAATAATGAGAAAATTTTAATTTTAAATAGTTTGATAATGAGAAATTTCATTATTATTTTAGAAGATGAATGAGATTTAAAATAGTTCAATAACATAAACATTAATCATTAAAAATCTTTCTGTTACAGAAAAACAATATTATAATTAATTTAGATAATTAGTTGTAGAATTTAATTTATATTTTATTTTAACACGTGAAGATCTGGAAATACTCTAGCTTTCAAAAGGAAAAAAAAGTTCTTATGGCTCTAACATGACCAATATAATCAGTGACTTTTATCATGAAGATCTTTTGTAACTGTTTTGTGTGGGTTGTAAAAAACCTTAAAACGTATGGCATGAAGATCTATTGAAAATAAGCAGGCTAATTATATTATAATAAAAACTATATAAATTCTATTAATAGATTATTAACTCTAGAAAAAAATGTGTTTGATTAATATAATTTTAAATGAAGTACCATATAATATTTTTATTTCATCTATTTATATTAATAGATAAATTAAATAAAAAAAATTGATTAATATAATTTTAAATGACTTATCATAAAATTTATGTTTTAAAATATAAAAATATTTTAATCATTTCTAAAAGTGATAAATCATCTGTGATATCACATTGTTATTGAAAAATGATTAGAATTTTTTAAAATTATATATTTGACTGTTTCGCATTCATTGACATATTTTTAGAATATATATATATAGCGATGAGTGAGTTTAGTTAATATTATTAGGTTTAAATTAATTATTTTTTTAAATCGATGATTTATTGTATTCACTACTAATATAAATATATAAAAAACGTTTTATAATTGTTTATGTAGTATCATATGTATTTATATATATATATATATATATATATATATATTATCAACTTATATAATGTAATCTATGATATTTCATTTATTTCTATAAATAAATTATGTTAATTCATCTATATTTAAGATATTTAATTGTTTGTTTGGAAACATTGATTAGATTAGGTAATTTTAGATTTAATTTCCTTTTAAAGATTTTAATTAAATAAAAAAAAAATTATTAATTGGAAAGTTTTTCTATGAGCGACACGTCAGCAGACATCACTAAAGTGACTTCTCAATTAATATATAGGATGATTCTTATGAAAGTCAATATACAATTCTTGCAATTTTCTACTCTTCATTCTCAATACCGAGAACAAATAATAAAGCCTGGATGATTTCTTCAGGCCATGGCAACTTTCAAGAATTAGCCAATGTTATCGAACTATATTTTTCTGAGTTCTATATATATATAAGATCATTATTCATCAGTTGCTTTAATTTGAAAATATATGAGTTTGAATTCAACATTCTCATAAGCAACCAATGAGTTCTATGTTTTTTTCATCAAGAACAAACCCCCATCACAACTAACGAAGACATGTAGCATATTAATCAAGATGAAAATTAATAGGAAACAAAAGAAAATAATGGCTGAAACAAGAGACAACAAACGATGAAAAAATGAATTTTTGAGGAGGACATTTTTTTGGCTCCCATAAAATCTAGAGAGGATATAACTAACTCCTTTTAAGTTAATGTGGTCTCACGGATGAAGGGCATTGAACCCCGAATTTCTGTAATCCAAAGATGAGCCTTGACATATTTAACTATTGTGTTATATTCATAACTAGATCTTGATCCGCACACCCATGCAGGTAACTTTTTATTTTTATAACTTTTAAGCTTAAAAATTAAATTTGATTTTTTGTTACTAAGCTAAGGCATTATTTTATATAAAAAACTGTAAATTTTGATGAGATTATTTATAAAAAATTTAACATATTTTGTCATAATCAAAAATAAAAATTAAATTAATAACTATATTTGATTGTTTTTTGTTTCTTAAATGAATTAAAACAATTAAAAATTTTGAATAACATATTTTGTAAATAGCACCTAAAGTAAGTGTTAGTTATATTCTGATATATTTTCTATATAATCATTTTTAGATAATATATTATTGTAATTATAAAATAAATAAATAGATAATATATAATTGTAGATATAAAATTTTAAAATATATTAACAATTACATTTTTATTTTATTAAAATATTGCATAATTTATAAATTTACTCCTTTTAATGGTGAATAATATTTTAATCTTTTTCAATGGTGAATACTATTTTTGTATTTAAATGAAAGTTTTTTTAAATTATTTTAATTTAACAATTTAATATCATTTTCATATTTAATTCATATATTTATTTTATTTTAATATAATATAAAAATAGGATATAATTTTATTTTAAAAAAATTATTTTAAATTATTTATAATAATATTATAGAATTATTTACGAAATTATTTAATTTATTAATTAAAAAATATTTAAAAATGTTAGTAAGATTTTGTTTGATTTTTATTTTATATAAAATATTACATAATTTATAAATTTTACTCCTTTTAAATGGTGAATAATATTTTAATCTTTTTAAATGGTGAATACTATTTTTTATTTAAATGAAAGTTTTTTTTAAATATTTTAATTTAAAAATTTAATATCATTTTCATATTTAATTCATATATTTATTTTATTTTAATATAATATAAAATAATTATAAAAATAGGATATAATTTTATTTTATTTTTTTATAATGAATTTTATTTTAAGTTATTTATAACAATATTATAGAATTAATTACAAAAATATTTAATTTATTAATTAAAAATATTTAAAAATGTTAGTAAGATTTGTTAGATTTTTCTTAATAGATTTGTAATTTAAGATCTTTATAGTTCTTAAGATTTTTAAATATCTTATATATTTAATAAATTAATGTAAATAATCAAATATCTGTAATTATGAAAATAGACCTATTATGATTTTTTTATGGTAGATAAAAATTATAATTCTCTTTTAATAGAGAAGATGCAATGAAATACATAAATTTATATCCTGTTTTCTAATAAATAAACATTTTTGTGTAAAAAGGATGTTCACGAATGCTGCCAATCGAACTCCAAACCTTTGTAATCCAAAGACGTGCTCACAAAACTCCATCCATTATTTGCGTCCACTATCCATTCATCACTGTAAAGATTAAAATTAGGTTTACTTAAGATTCAAGTTAACTTTGACCTAGAACTAGATTTGAAAGTAAAGATACAATCAATTTAACGAGTTCTCAGCCTTTAACTGGTACGTATCGTAGGAGAACTCCAGCTCCCAAAATACACTAGATCAAATAGACTCTAGCAAACATCAAATAAGTGTGCTAGATAGCTTGATTACAATAAGACCTTCTCAACTTAGCTAGAGAATACAACAACCTTAATAGATCAAATAAACTTAAGACTAAGCTATTTATCTTTATTGTTGTCTCCTTTCTCTAATTCTTGTTGCTTGTTGTAATCTAGGGTTGATGTTGCCCTTATGTATTGCTTATGTTGCTTCTGTCTTCTTAATAGTTAACCCTAATCACATATTAACCATGTCTTATATATGTGACGAGGTACTGATTTGTTGGAGTTATGGGCCTGCGTAGCCCATAACTGAATGTTGCTTTTGGCCCATCAGCAAGCTAACTGAATCCAAACTCAACAATCACAGTTTACAAATACATGTTTTGTGTTAAGCAAGATGAAGATTACTAAAGAACTAAAAAAATAACAATTTAGTGCAAATTTTGTCCTTGCAAAGAAGGAAACATCAATGGAAAACGAAGGTGTCGTGGAGGTGGAGGTGTTTTTTGTTGACGACATTAAATCTAGATATCATCTAGAGATAATATTTTCTAACCGAATTTCTTAGATTTCAACTTCATAAATGTGTCAAAATAAACGTTTCTCCCATAGTAGAACAAAAAGAAACCGGCAAAATTTTGTGTTATTCGTAGATTAGAACGAAAAAAGATTGGTAGATAACACTAGAAAGTACTTTCAAAAATATGTAGAATAATTAAGAAATAATAGAATGTGTATTCTTGGTTTTCAAGAGTTATGTATAGTGCTAATAGTTGTATTCTACCAAATAGTAGATCAATAGATAAGTAGTGTAATGTCATCCTACTTAGGGTATAAATAGTCCAAAATTTAGAATATACAATTTGGAAACAGTACACCAACTTTATATAAGTTTGTTAAATTCGTAATTTTTCACAAAAAAATTGAATCAATCATATTGCCACTAAACCACTTTTCTATTTATTCATTTTTATAAAAATTATAAACATTTGTTTTTTTTCTTTTCAGTTAAGGGTATTTTAGACAAAAATAGGAAAATAAAAGAATAGTGTATTGGGACAACATATCTGATTTTTAGGGTATATTGGAAAATCTTTCTAAATTTATTCTATATGTATACACATGTATTAAGAAAAATAAATTCTTCGGATGACCATAAAAAAAGCTTTTTTTATCATTAATATACCTCATAAGAGTTAAAATGATCAAAACGTTTCATTGAAGAAGAAGTAAATATGCACTTATACCTTTAGGGTTAACTAATCTACACTTAGGGTTTAGATTTGAGAGGTAGAGTTTTAAATCTGAAAAATAATAATAAATATTTGTAATAAAATTAAAAATATTTTCAAAAATAATTTTAAATTTAAAAAGAAAATTTTGAATAGAATATTCAAAAAAGAACTTCTCAAAAATATAAAAAGTTCGAATTCACAAAACGTATAATTCAAACATTATAATATTCTATTTTATTTTTTTTAAGTGGAAGAGTCTTTTGCTTCTTTAATATCTCTTTTGATCATTTTTCTCCTTGTGTATTCTTTTGTAGAAAAAAAATTATTTAAGGGTTTTTTGAGAAAATTGCCCTTAGAAAATGTATCAATATAACCAATAAATCTACTTTCCTATGTAAGTATTTGGTTAAACTACATGTGTACTCTTACTGAGTGACTGCATTCTATAGATTAGGCAATCAGTTTGTAAGACCTTCTTTAGTGGTTTCCAATATTTAAGAATAGTTTTCATTCTAAAATAGAGTAATCTTAAAATAGAGTAATCCTAAAATAAGTAGAGTTTATCTCCAAAGTTTTACGCTATGTTTACTCTTAAAAGGATATTTGTAAATATTTTTTACTATTTTATGAATAATAATGTTTATTTACAAAATTTACAAATTATCTTTTATATTTTATTTTCACAAAATTTTCATAAACTATAATATTTATATTTAATATTCATTATATTATAAATTACATTACATTATATTCAAATGAAGAATTGCGCTTTGAATGTTGAAGAAAGAAAACAAATATTTATTTCGTGATTTGAATTTAGTGCACAATCCAGATGTTCATACATATTTTCAAGCGGAACGTATAACGAATTTTACAAACACAAAGTGGTCAACAACATGAACAAGAAGTTCTTTCTCCATCTATCTCATTTGGACAACATTATAACAATCTTGGTGGATCTGGAAGTAATTTACTAGAATATTAAATCACTATTATTTATGGTTTTAATTTTATGTTATGTTACTAACTTTTCATTTTAGTATTTTTTTTCTTTGGCTAATCTTATTAAATTATATATGTTTCGAGTGTGTTATTTTTATATATTTTTGTATCAAATTTGGTAAAACAAAATATGTTATATATGTGTTACATAGTAAATAATAGTAATTTTCAAAAGTATATATATTGTGTTCAACGTAATTATGTGTTGTTTACATAATTAAATAATATAAATAATTATAAAATAAAAGGAATAAAAATAATATAATTAAAATATAAAAAAAGTTAGTGTAAAAATAAAAAAATGCAAATATAGAGGAATTTATCCATTACTTTATTTTAAAGTGGAATATTTAGTAGAAATGGAGAAAATTTTACCATAGAGTTTAGAGGACAATATAAATTATAGAATATGCTCTAAGAAAGTACATAATACCTAGATAGTAACTGGTTACAAAAAGCCGCAGGCGCATAATCCAATCTTCTTCTTTTTTTTACTATAATTACATGTAAATTTTATCCATTGTTCAATAGATTCGATTTACTAAAAAAATGGTTATATTATGTTTATACCCTCTACTTTTAGAGAGAGAGAGAAAATGCTCTCTTTTGCCCCTCTTATCAAAATTTAGATCTTTAAGAGGGGAATGAGCTTATGTTCCTCTTTTTTATTTTAAAATATTTCTTCGATCGATTCTGCTTTCCGCTGTGTCAGATTGTACTTTCGTTTTGACGATTTTGGTTTTCACTTAAGTGACTTTTGTTGTGATTTCAACCTTAAATTCTTCGATGTTTTTTATGGTATCTTCTTTCTTTGAATTGGGGTTGAATAATAATAAACTCACCAATTCGTGGATTGGGAATCTCGTTTCTCCCCTTTCGCATCTTTATTTCTATTATATTGTAGAAGGAGGATTGTATCCCCCACGGGCCTGTGAAATAGCCTGCCCAGCCCGTCATGTAATCGCTAGGCTCAACTCGCGGCTAAAAGCGTTCGGCTCAGCTATAGACTGATTTTAGCCGGCTAACGCGACCAATAACCAAACTTTTGGAGCGACTAAGGATATTTGGCTCGAAGTAGCATTTCATCGGCCTGCCCTTCCAGCCCGATGCACGAAGGCCTATTAAGACGAGCTAACCTAGGGTATTCGTTGGAGAGTATAAAGAGGAAGGCCAAGAGGAGCAACCAAGGGCCAAGAGAAGACTGCGAGGATTATGGTTTTGACTTCTCTTTTGTTTTCGACCAATTTGTACTTTCCTAGCTAGTTTTCGAGCACTTTTCATCTTCTCCCTCTATAGTTCCTTTTTTTGTGTTAACACTCCTACTGATAAACGCCTTTGTGACAAACCCACCGATGAGTTTTGTCCTTCCCGTGCAAACTGGTCCAAACAATTGGCGCCCACCGTGGGGCAAACCACAAAGCAAAAAAAAATTCAGATGACTCATCCAAGTTTCACCTCCGGGACCGAACCAGAGCCCACTCCCGACGTCGCGCCACAAGCTCCAACAGAGTTCATGGACACCGTTATGGTGCGTCTCGCACAACAGGAGGAAACTCAGAAAGCCACCAACGCACAACTAGCCGCCTTGGTAGCCGCTCTCACCCTCCCTTCCGGCACAACCAGTAACCCCCCGACGATACGTTGCCAGCTATTTCACACCAACCGGCGACCGGAGTCGAGGAACATAACACTGATGTATCGGACACCGTACTCGCAAATGAGGCCCAGAACCGAGGAGGGTCAGATCTAGCTATGTCCGAGAAATTGTGGCCCTTCAACGCTCTCTCTCCGAAATAAGCTCAAAGATCCATCACGTTACAAGCTCTGCCCCACAAATCGACCGGGTCCTCGCTGCAACGTCTAGAACACCGTTCTCCCGTCGCATTAGTGGTGTACGACTTCGCTCTACGAAAAAGTTTCGTCTACCCTTTTACTCAGGCGAGTCGGATCCCACATATCACATGACCGGTTTCAATATAGCGATGGGAAGAGCCAACTTCACCGACGATGAAAAGGAGGCCGGTTTTTGCCAGCTATTTGTCGAAAGCCTCATCGGGCCAGCGCTGACGTGGTTCTCGCCCCTCCCAGAGAACTCCGTTGACAACTTTCGCGACCTCTCGGCAGCTTTCCTAAAACATTATATAATGTTCACTCGGCAAGGAGCGACCACGTCCGACTTATGGCAAATGTCTCAATCTTTGACTCAAAGTCACCGCGACTTTATGGAAAAGTTCAAAGTTATCGTTTCAACCGTTAACATACCCGATAACATCGCCGTCGATGCCTTGATGAATACCTTGAGGGTACACTCTAAATTTTGCGACGACTTATACCGGCACCCGACGACCTCCCTCTAGGACGCTATTGTCCGGTCCAATAATTTCATTCGTATGCAAGAAGATACCCGAGCGATCCTCAGCAAGCAGAACGCATCAAAGCACGTACCAACAAAAACAGCCGACACGCGACAGGAGCCGCGCCAACATACGCCTGCCGAGAGAAATGACCGTAAGAAAGGTTTCGTATACGTTGTCGATGAGAATAACATACCCGCCTCCACTGTCATCGTCCGAGAAAAAGGTTGGAACCATTGGGAAAGGGAACTGGACATTAAATTCCAAACTCCCTCCACGTCTTAGAACTCAGTCAATCTAACCAAGTAATGTGAATACCACAAAATCAGAGACCATGACACCAATGAGTGCAAGCATCTCCATGAAGTGTTGCTCGCATCCTTTAACAGTGGTAACAAAAAGATCGAGCAACCGAAACAAAGGCCTAAGAAAAATAAAAGCTGGAGTAAAAACAAGGAAAAGAAGGCTCAACGACCTCACGGAAAAGCCTCGCAAGGTGAGCCTCGCGATAAAGGAGACGTGATTCCACTGCTCGAGCGAGAAAAAGCTGATACCTCTGCTGACGAGGAACAACCGAGAAACTGAAGGCTCTTTGAGGTAGCCCAACAGGAACACTCATCAGACGACGATGCGCAGCTCCAAAGTGACGACTTGCGAACATGGTTGAGGCGACAAACGATGACCCCCTGTCAAAGCGATAATCTGCGCTCCCGATTAAAGTGCAAGTCCAACACTTCTGAAGGTCACCACGACAACAACTCCGACCTTTGGATGTTCCTCTATGCGTCAAGGGCCAAGCAACTCGCTCTCACATCTACACCCGAATTACAAACAAACTCTCACGTCTTTGATCTGCGCGACAAACTTAACGCCAGCACGGACGACCAATGCTCACTGACCTGCGAAAGCACATCGACCTACGAAGTAAACTCCAGCAGGATAAGTCACCTAGGTGCGAAATCCCGCTCCAATGCTCACTTACCTGCTGACTCAGATACAAGCAAAACGAAATAAGCGCCAGTTACAACTCAATGTGATTATGGGCGTTTCGCCCCCCCCCCTGCGAAGATTCCCTACGATCGATTAAAGATTATCGTCGGCGGGTAGCAACTTCACAGAGATGGCATGTCTGGCCAGAGAACGATCCGGAGATCAGATTCTTTGCCAAAGATGCCATCGGCGTTCAAATAACGCATAACGACCCGCTCCTCGTAGAACTGGGAATCGACACATGTGATGTTACGAGGGTGCTAATTGACATTGGCAGCTCTGTCGATCTCATCTTCCATAACACCCTTGAAAAAATGGGGATCGACTTGCGTGACATGAAGCCCTCTTCCCGATCACTGACCGGTTTTAACGGATCTTCCGAGTTAATGATAGGAACAATTCGCCTACCGGTATACGCGTGCGGAGTCGTCCGCACAGTCAAATTCTCGATCATAAGTACGGAGGCCCCATACTATGTTATTATCAGAACCCCGTGGATACACTCGATGAAAGCGGTCTCGTCGACATATCACCAATGTATCAAATTCCCTGGTCCGGATGGACAAATTCATACGCTGCGAGGAGACCAGCAAGCTGCGTGAGATCTCTTGTTTGCTACTATATCAAGCTTTAACGATCAACACCTTATATTAACTCGATCTCCCAACAAGCTGGCAGATGGGCCAAAACCAATAAACTTTACCCACAAAAGAAGAATTTCGGAGGTATCTATTGATGATACCGACCTGAGTAAAATCATCAGGATTGGCGCCTGCCTCCCCGACGAATTGCAGGGAAAAATCATCGAATTCTTCAAACAAAGTTCCTCTACTTTCGCGTGGACAACTTCAGACATGTACGGTATCGATCCAACTATCATCACACATGAGCTAAATGTGGATCGTAATTATAAGCCAATCAAGCAGAAACTGCGAAAGCTCGGTCCGGAAAGGTCAAAAGCAGTAAACAAAGAAGTCGAACGACTACTCGTAATCGGCTCGATCACCAAAGTCCGGTACTCGAAATGGCTGACAAACCCAGTCGTGGTCAAAAAGAAGAATCGAAAGTGGCGTGTATGCGTCAATTTCACCGACCTCAACAAGACGTGTCCAAAAGACAGCTACCCGCTCCCCCACATCGACAGACTCGTCGAATCGACAACCGGCAACGAGCTTCTTACTTTCATGGACGCCTTCTCGGCTATAGCAAAATAATGATGCATCCCGATGATCGGGAAAAGACAGATTTGCTACAAAGTTATGCGCTTCGGGATCAAGAATGCCGGTGCTACCTACCAACGACTCGTAAACCGGATATTCGCCGATAAGTTGAGAACTGTGATGGAAGTATATATCGATGATATGCTGGTAAAATCGCTTCACGCGAGATACCACCTAGAAAATCTGAAGGATTGCTTCAAAACGCTCAACGACTATGACATGAAATTGAACCCAACTAAATGCACCTTTGGTGCTATGTCAGGGGAATTTCTCGGCTACATCGTAACACGGAGGGGGATTGAGGCTAGCCCCAAACAGATTTCCACTATAATCGACCTTCCCAGCCCGAAGAATAGCAAGGAATTTCAACGGTTAACCGGTAGGATCGCAGCACTTAATCGATTCATATCCCGATCAACTGACAAATGCCTCCCATTCTACGATCTACTACGCGGGAACAAGAAGTTTGTCTGGGACGAGAAATGCGAGGAAGAATTCGCTCAACTGAAGCAATACCTCACTTCTCCCCCTATGATGTCTAAACCAGAAAATGGCGACACACTCGCGCTTTTCATCGTCGTCTCTCCGACAGCCGTTAGCAGTGTTCTCGTCCAAGATGACCGCAGCAAACAACGACCAATCTTCTACACGAGTAAACGCATGACCGATCATGAGACTCATTATCTCACTCTCGAGAAGATGGCCCTCGCTGTAGTCGTTTCCGCAAGGAAACTCAGGTCATACTTCCAATCGCATTCAGTCAAAATACTCATGAACCAACGCTGCAAACAGTAATGCAAAACACCAATCGATCTGGACGTCTGTCTAAATGGACAATCAAACTCAGCCAGTACGACATAGTCTACAAGAATCGAACCGCAGCAAAATCCCAGGTATTAGCCGACTTCATAATCGAGCTACCGCTATAGTTTGAACATGATCTCGTTCTCCCGAGCGCTAACTGGATATTGCACATTGATGGTTCTTCTACTACCAAAGGACAAGGAGCAGGAGTACAACTTCAATCGCCCACTGGAGAGTTGATAAGGCAGCGTTTGCATTCGACTTCGCTGCTTCAAATAACGAAGCAAAGTATGAGTCCCTCATCGCCGGACTCCAAAGCCGTCAAAGCCAAGCGACTAAGCGCCTATTGCGACTCCCAACTCATCGCAAGCCAATTCAACGGCGACTATGACACGCGCAATCAGAGAATGGACGCCTACCTCAAAGTGTTACAATCACTCGCCAACGACTTTGAGTTCTTCGAGCTTACAAAAGTCACCCGAGGGGAGAACGTGTGCGCTGACGCTCTCGCCACCTTAGGTAGAAAACTCCACGACCAAGTCAAACGTACCATCATGATTCACCGCATAAAAAAAACAAGTATTGACTTGTCCATGGAAGGCCACCTTCTCGTCGCCCCAATCGTCGAAGTCCCAAGCGACAAACAAAACCCGGATACCGAGAAAAATCAAGAACTGTCAAGTCTCGATTGGAGAACCGAGTTCATCGACTATCTCGCGCATAATTCATTGCCTACAGAAAAAAGGCCAGACAGGTGACTCAAAGCACGCAGCGCGCATTACGTCATCATCGATGGCAAGCTGCACAGATGGACCGCACGCAAGGTGTTACTTAAATGCATCACCGGAGATGATATAAGGCTCGTCAGGTCAGAAACACACGATGGTGCCGCCAGCAACCATTCAGGAGGAAGAGCGCTGGCCCTCAAAGTTAAGAGCCTTGGTTTTTACTGGTCAACGATGAATACCGATTGCGAAGAGTATGCCCGGAGTTGCGACATGTGTCAACGACATGCTTCCAGCATCCACCGCCCAACCGAGCTGCTACGGACGACAACCGCCCCTTACCCGTTCATGCGATGGGGAATGGATATCATCGGCCCCCTCCCTAATTCCCGACAAAGACGATTCGTCCTAGTCCTAACCGAATATTTCACGAAGTGGGTAGAAGCAGAGTCCTTCGCCAAGGTCACTGACAAGGAAGTCCAGAGTTTCGTATGGAAAAATATCATCTGCCGGGACAGCTTACCATATGAAATCGTCACCGACAACGGAACTCAATTCATGTTAGGAAATTTCAAGAATTTCTGCGAACGATGGAAGATCCGCCTCAGTGCCTCGACGCCCCGATACCTGCAAGGTAACGGTCAGGCCGAATCCTCGAACAAGCTGATCATCGATGGCATCAAAAAGCGCCTCGATTTAAAAAAAGGAACCTGAGCCGACGAACTCGATGTAGTTTTGTGGTCGCATCGAACAACACCCCGGGGAACGATAAAAGTCACTCCTTTTTCCTTGGCATACGGGGTCGAAGCAATGACACATGCCAAACTAAACGTCACAAGTCTAAGACGCGGTAAAGTCCCCCATCTCGATAGTCTCAATCGCGACATGCGGCTGAACGCTTTGGACCAGTTCGAAGAAAGGCGAGACCAAGCCCTTTTACGGATCCAAAACTACCAGCATCAGATAGAGATTTACTACAACAAACGCGTTAAGTCGCGTCCTCTCAGCCTCGGCGATTTAGTCTTGCGAAAGGTGTTCGAAAACACAAAGGAGTGGAAAGCAGGAAAACTCTGAACAAACTCGGAGGGCCCTTATAAAATCACTGAAGTCGTCCAACCCGGCGTATACCGACTAGAGACATCGCAAGGAGACATCGTGCCACGCGCATGGAACTCAATGAACCTCAAAAAATATTACGTGTAAAAAAAATTAAAAAAAAAGAGTAAATGCGCCCAAAATGCCACTTTTACCCGGCAAAAAAACGAGTAAATGCACCCAAAATGCTACTTTTACCCGCCCAAAAAAGAGTAAATGCGCCCAAAATGCCACTTTTACCTGGCAAAAAAAACAAGTAAATGCGCCCAACTTTTACCCGCCAAAACAAACTACGATTGGCTTGATCCCTCAGAGTACGTAGGCAGCCCATCAGGGTCCAGCCATAAACAAACCAACTAACCCCTCCATGGGGATAGAGAACAAACCGACAACGACGACCCAATGGAGCTCATAAAAGTCACTTTTATTCGTCGAGTCAGATGCTATCTCCAAGTCACTTCTACTCCTCAAAGTCACTTTTTCTCGTAATGATGATGTTGACGACCAAGAGGTACGGAATATGCCAAGCTCTAAACCACGTACCAGTACCCGTTGATAATTTCTCGACATGTTTGGACAACCGCGGACTGGAAAATTACTTTAACGCGGGATAGGAACCGTTATTGCTTCTGTGCCCCCGCAGTCAGAATCTTGACCAGGGCATTTCGATAATTCTTGTCGATAAATGACTAAACGAACTACTTCGAATAGAAACATGGGATTTGGAATTCTAAGTCATAAACGCTTCTTACTAAAATAAAGATTCGGCAAGCTCCTAATACTTCGAATCGCTTATCGACAAACAACCAAAAATGACAGCTCCATAATTCAAGAACCGTTTAGCTAAAGAATTGTGGGAAGGATGGCAAAAAATGATGGATCCCGAGCTGAGAAAAAAAAATTCTAAGAATATTGAGACACCACAAGCCTTTTATAAAAGGAAATGATTCAAAACATACGACAGGATCGTATATACAAAAGCGACTGAAGGGAAGAAGAAAATACAACAAGCATTTAAAACAACAATATGATCCTTAGCCGTGAGCTTCACTGGAATTGCCACTCTCAGCTTGATCACCCGGTTCAGAAGGATCCTTCAGCGCCACTGTCGCAGAATCAGGAACACCGACGCTCTGGATCTCCTCTAGCTTCTCGCTCAAGGGCCTGGTTTTTTCGCTTTCCAATGGCTTCTTCTTCCCTCCGCTCAAGTCAAGATCTGAGTCACCCTCGTCTCCCGAGGTCTCAGAGGTTTCGGAGACCTCAAATTCGGCCTTGCCTCCATCCCTGTCGGTTGCGACTCTACTCTCGATGACCAACGGATCCCCTGAGTGCCCCCCAAGGGAGCGACATGGAGTCTAGAGTTTAACTGCCGTCCTGTGATTGATCAGGCCAGAATTAGATCCAAAAGAATCTATCCCGGCAAGAAGGTCCCTATTCAGAAACAACAACTCGAGCACCAGAGGAGAAAGAGATAGGTCGGACTCTAGGATGGCCCCGATTTCCAAATGGGTTGCCTCTTCCTTGAACTTCTCCTCCTCTGCGGAAAAAATTCCATAGTTTCCTGCGGGATATCGACGCCCCTCCTCTTAAGCATATGCAGACATTTCCTCGTTCTGAAGGCCTGGCTGTAGAAGCATCTCGCAGTTTCATAAGCGTCATAGCGCGATTCATGTTCGCTGATCCTGTCAAACCGACGATTGCAATTGGCAATCATGGCGGTCTCCACCCTCACCCGCTCGCGTGTGACCTCGAAGCTCAGAGAATTCCTGAGACGCGAAACCTTCATCGCGTGTCTTTCATCGGCCTCATCCTTTTCTAGCTTCAACATATTTCTTTCGGCTTCTAAAGCAGCATTCTCACCCCGGGCTTCTTCCATTGCAGTCTTCACTACTTTAAGCTCACACGCAAAATCATGAGCTCTCTTCTCCTGAGCCACTTCCCGGCTAACCGCGTCATCTCGTTCTTAAGAAATTTCCTCAAGGGCGGCCCTCTCTCCTTTTTCAGAGAGACAATGCGCATATTCTTGGCTTGAACCTTCTCCTCAGCCCTTCCAAGCTGAGCAAACGTCGCCTTTAGTTCAGAGTCGTATTTCTTCACCATGAAGTTCATGCTGCCGTCGTCCTGCAAAGCAAAAG
This sequence comes from Moricandia moricandioides, assembly GCA_905132885.1. Taxonomy (NCBI): domain Eukaryota; kingdom Viridiplantae; phylum Streptophyta; class Magnoliopsida; order Brassicales; family Brassicaceae; genus Moricandia; species Moricandia moricandioides. The sequence goes on from CAJHQQ010000369.1 coordinate 130,832, forward strand.
ATGTCCTTTGGATGAGTATCTAGAGCAAATTTTGCACAACAGTTTAGAGAACAATAAATTTACCAGCAACTTGTTGCGAGCCGCATCGACATATGCATCTCTAAAAACCAGGGAGTCGACGTCTGGTAGGCAGTCCGGTCCGCCTCTAATTTGCCGGACCAGGTTGGCGCACTCCAAGCCGTTGTGGATCAGTGGAACGTCGGCTTTGTACGAGAAAACAACCCGTTCGGGGAACGAAATCTTGGGTATCCGAGTGATGCTGCCCCCTGTGCCATCGGGTATTACCGGATCCGCCTTCAACGTTGGTTCATCAGCAGCAGGCAGACTCATGTCCGCGTCGATCTGCCATTCACGATGATCCACGTGGAACGTCTTCTTCTTCTTTTAAGAAAAGTCCTCTTGCTGACGCGACGAAACCTTTATTACCTCGTCTTCCTTTCGGAACCTAAAAATATCCTCTTGTGTCCGTACCCGCGATCTCCCCTCGAGTCTGGACATCAGCCGAATGTTAAGTTGAGGTACATATTTGGGATAAAAGGATTAAGGAATGAGAAAAGAATGATTGGGACAGTAAAATGGTAAGAATATCCGGTAAAGAGAAGAGTTACCATGCGCCTATCCTTGGGTATTTACCCTTATCCATCCATGGAAAGGAAGAAAGGATCAGTCTTGACAGGCTGGAACAGCTTGAAAGTAACCAGCATCTAGTCAAAGATGCTAGATACCACTTAAATGGCTCTCCTTCCACTTGATTCAAATTAGGCACTCCTACCCTCATCCTAGACCACATGATCCATCCTTTGTTTCTGAAAACCCTTGTAAGATGTACTCTATATATTTGTAATCTCATCTTAATGAATAAATCAGACAGTTAATAATCCTCTCTTAGACTCCTATACATGATTACATTTTAAACTTGTTCTTTGGTTAAACCTTCTTCCTAATCTCTAGACTATCATAAAATCTAAGATTATCCAAAACATTTTACCGTGTAGGTCTCCACTTCTCTCCTGGCATACCTCTTCTTCTTCTTTCTCCTTTTTTGCGGCTTTCCTACCTGAGTACGATCGGAGGCATCGAATTTGCCCCCTGATCGATCATCGACAGGTGAATCATCACGGGGTCTCTTCTCACCCCTCTCGGTCGACTCGGAAACCTCGGCTTCAGGTTGATCATCCGAGCAAGGGGACAAAGTACATGTTTCCCTGGGAGGCATTTGTGGCAAACGGTCTGACGAATCTGTTCCATCCAACCCCATTTCGTCCAGCAGATTCATGAACCCAACGGCCCTCGACAACGGCAAAAAGACCCGGCAGCATCTTCATCTCGCGTGCTATCTTTACTTGTTGTTGTTCTCCTTTCGAGAAATGCGCTAATCACTTCTTACCAGGACCAAATTTGACAGGGAGATTAGAAGCCCAGTCACATGTACCAGACATTAGCTGATTAAGTCGGGATCTACCGGCAAACGAAGCAAGAAGAAATCAAGTACTTCTTAAGATATGATCTAAAGCCTGGATCCTTTCTTCACTAATTTCCAGCCAACGTTGATGACTCAGCGCTGCTATAGCTCTTGCGTCGTCGAAAAAACGCGAAGCCCCCGGATTATCGATCGTGTTCGGATGATTGACTGCGCATTTCAAAAAAAGAGACAGTGTTTAAACAATCGATAAAGGCTCATCTGATCACGGTTGTAGTCAATCTACCAATGCGCCAGTTCCAGAGAACTCGAAAACCATCACTCGTGGATCTTCGAACGAATACTTGTCAGATTTGAGGTAGAAGTAATATCGTTGCCAGTCTGGAGTTTTATTCGGGTGACCGGTGATCACGTTATAATTCGGACGAATCTTCACTGAGTACATCCAGTCCGGCATAGGCTTCACGAAGCATAGTGTTAGATTTTCAGAGTGTAGATAGGTTGTGTGATGAACAATCCCCTTTGGGGCAGAGAGAACTCGTAATGAAGATGAGAAGAATCTGGTTTAGACTTATGTTTACTTGAATCAGAAACAAAGATTAGGAGAGTCTAAGACAGATTAGAGAGTCTAAGAAAGGGGTAGACTAGAGAGAATCAGATTCAAGAACACTAAGTTTATTATGAAGTCGAGAGGAGAAATCCCCTTTACTCCCTTATCAATTACAATCGACACTACACTGCCTTATATAGGCATACAACTTTAAAAATTCAGAAACTAAATCTAATGGCTGATAAAACACTTGAAGGATGGATGGCTAGGATGAGACGAGTTTGAATCTGGACCAAGCATGTGACGTCAGCAAGGAAGGGGGCGCCAGTTTTTGAAATACTTGGACCAGATTGTTCACATGCTTGGACAGGCTGTCCCAAGCTGGTTACTGCCTTGCTTTCTTGGCGAGTGGATAAGGGAAGAACCTTATCCACTAACAGTCACCTTTCCTCAGCACCTTCCTGGAAACTTCCTCATCCCTTTCTTTCCTTGGAAGGTGATATATTCCTCAGCATCTTCTCCTCTCTTCACACGCAAGTCTCCTCAAGCTTGCGTGACAAGTTTTGTGCATTTTAGGGTTGTACGGTCATGGATCATCAACCTGGTCCGTACACATTGTGCCTTAAACTTGCACAAGACTCAAACCACATTTTAAACCCAAATGGTCGAGAGTTTAAGTTTCTGGGTTGAGGTTTGTCCTTTCAGTCTGTACGGTCTGTACAGTCTATACGGCCATCTGTACACTTGGCCCTAAGTTCGACCATTTGATCCCATCTCTTCACCATAGCTTCCCAAGGTCCTTCTTGGACGTATCCTTGATGTTTCACAGACTCTTGCACATTCATAAGCTGTCGACAGCCTTCACAACACTTCTTGCACTAGATCTCTTCACACCAATCTATCTTCTTTTGCCCCATCTCATCTTTACAAGTTTACACTTGTTCATGGTCAACTCTTCAAGTTAACACTCTCCCTCAAGCTTGACTATAGGTGATCCTTAGTCAAGCTTGGAACCTTGAAGAACTTACTCATTAAAAACCTCACCAAGGAAAACTTTTTTGGGGATAAAACCTTTATGAGAGAAAAAGAGTAAAGCCTCCAAGGCCTAGGGATTCGCCAGAGGGTCTTTGTGTCTTTCGATCATTGTGATGGATCCAAAGACCCTGGATCATGGGCTAACTGTTATGCAAGTCTGATATGACCTTCCTTGCACATCACTAAGTCTTCTGGTACTCCTCTCACACTGATATTGACATTGATCTTGGTCTCTCCCCCTTTCACCTAAACTCTTTTTAGGTTTAAGTTTTCGGACAACAAGATACATCTTCATTGAGTACCATCTTCATGCTAAGTCTTGGTTGCTTCTTCTTCTTATTGAATAACTACCAAGGACACTCTCTCCACAGATCACTGAAGCTTCTCAATACTCCCCCTCAAGCTTGGGACTGAGTCTAGGAAGAACCAAGCTTGGACGAATGATAGCTTCACGATCTTGATCAACACACCACTGCCTACTCACTTCTGAACTCACCACCTTGAATGGAATACTGGTAAATGCTTCAGCTATCTCTTCAACTACCTCACACTAGAAGCCGCATTGATAGAGTAACCTTCTTCTTCACACAGCCAAGAGTACTCTGAACACTCTCTTGTCTAGACTTGCCAATGTCTAAACCCGGATGGCTCCATCTTCTATTACTGGTGCAATGGTGAGGAGGAACGAGGGCTTGAACTTAATATCATCAGGTAGCTCACTTAAGTCTCCACCTCAAGCTTGAATTGGGTCTAGGTTCAAGCTTGAAGTGAGCCTCAACGAGCTTCAAACCAGGAGCACACCACCCTAACAGCTGCGCTTAAATCACTGATCCACCTTCATGTCTTCAGCTCCAAGTACCCTTAGGTCATCCGGCCTCCTCATGGCTTAGGTGATGACCTTTTCTTGTGTATCTTCTCTGAACCATGAGAAAATCACTCCCAACAGTTGCGCTTAAGTCTACTTGCTCCACACATAAGAACTAACATCTCTCCACCGCTTCAGTAATGGGCAAAGTCTTCCTCTTTCTCTCGGATTGATGATGAACAAAGGACACTCCTTGTGAACCTGAAACAACACTCAAACTCCAGACCTGATAAGAAACACTTGCATTGGGATCAAACCTTGACTAATCATCAAGTTTGATCTCCAATGTCACAAGCTTTGTAATAGACAGATTCTTATCATCATTAAGATCCATCTAGTACAAGCTTTCCATTCTCTAAATGCTATGGATGAACTGATCAGGAACACTCACAAAGAAATTATGCACTCATTTCCTGCCTTAAACGACTCTTAGACTTTAATCTAGATGTCTCAACCTCAAGGCAGTAACCATATTAAAATATGCAACATTCTTAACATATTCTATCCATGAATGTAATCCGAATTAGATACAACTATCTATCATCCTAGCAACACATTCATTTAGAACAGAGACTAAGCAATATTATCATTTCCAAATACCATAACCAATGCATTACTTTTATCAGTTTCTATTCATGTATGCAAGCAGATTCAGAACATATTATCTAATATCATGTCAAGCAACTGGAGCAAGCATTTTAAAAGCTCAATCATTCAAACGAGTCTCTTTCAAACACCCTGGGACATATTCTAAACATTCATATCTATCAATATTTAAACACATCTTCAGGTTTCAAACACATCACACACACATTCAGTTCATAAAGGATCAAGCTTTATTCAAGGAAAGAAGTTTCCTTAAATCAAGGAACTAGTGTTAGTTCCTTGAACCACCAGTGATACACGGCCAGAACATGAGCTATTGGTGTCGACCCCAACCTCTCCTTCTTCCGTGGACCTTACCCTTGGACTCTCCATGTCAAAGACCCCACCTTTCTTCATACTTGAGTCGCCACCACCAGTAACAAGGTGAAAGCTTTCACCTTTCTTCCTGGACTGGAATAAGAACAAGCTTGAACTGGTTTGTTGAAGAGGGTAGCTAATCCACTTCATCACCTCAGGATCCAAGGCTTTTCTTTCTTCTGGACGGTATGAGAAATCAGGAGGAACCAAGAACACTTTCTGGACACGCCTAGGATGAACACCATCTTCTTGTAGAGGTTGAATCAGCCGGCTGGACAGTAGCTTCTTCTAGGTTTGAAATGACATGAGAGTGATATTTGATCTTCAGCGGATGAAGGAACCAAGTTCTTGCGAACCTGGCTGATACCATGTTAGATTTTCAGAGTGTAGATAGGTTGTGTGATGAAAAATCCCCTTTGGGGCAGAGAGAACTCGAAATGAAGATGAAAAGGATCTGGTTTAGACTTGTGTTTACTTGAATCAGAAACAAAGATTAGGAGAGTCTAAGATAGATTAGATAGTCTAAGATAAATTAGATATTCTAAGAAAGGGATAGACTAGAAAGAATCAGATTCAAGAACACTAAGTTTATTATGAAGTGGAGAGGGGAAATCCCCCTTACTCCCTTATCAATTACAATCGACACTACACTGCCTTATATAGGCATACAACTTTAAAAATTCAGAAACCTAAATCTAATGGATGATAAAACACTTGAAGGATGGATGGCTAGGATGGGGCGAGTTTGAATCTGGACCAAGCATGTGAAGTCAGCAAGGAAGGGGGCGCCAGTTTTTGAAATACTTGGACCAGATTGTTCACATGCTTGGACAGGCTTTCCCAAGCTGGTTACTACCTTGCTTTCTTGGCGAGTGGATAAGGGAAGAAACTTATCCACTAACAGTCACCTTTCCTCAGCACCTTCCTTGAAACTTCCTCATCCCTTTTCTTCCTTGGCAGGTGGTATATTCCTCAGCATCTTCTCCTCTCTTCACACGCAAGTCTCCTCAAGCTTGTGTGACAAGTCTTGTGCATTTTAGGGTTGTATGGCCATGGATCATCAACCTTGTCCGTACACATTGTGCCCTAAACTTGCACAAGACTCAAACCACATTTAAACCCAAATGGTCGAGAGTTTAAGTTTCTAGGTCGAGGTTTGTCCTTACAATCCGTACGGTCTGTATAGTCTATACAGTCCGTACGGCCGTATGACCATCCGTACACATGACCCTAACTTCAACCATTTGATCCCATCTCTTCACCATAGCTTCTCAAGGTCCTTCTTGGACATATCCTTGATGTTTCACAGACTCTTGCACATTCATAAGCTGTCCATAGCCTTCACAACACTTCTTGCACAAGATCTGAAAGTACGGGGGATGGGAAACCACAGTTTGGTATCCTTCTGAAAGTACGACTCGTACACACATTGGTACCCCATCTGTGGCGACCAATGCCTCTAAGTATAGGTGGGGATGAGGAACATCACGCCCTCGGCGTTGCAGTCTCTCAACAACTTCTTCACGCTGCCCGATGTCGATCGAGTCTCTTGCACCTTCTTCCAATACTTCCATTCAACTTCTTCGGAACGAATCAGTTCGGGGGCTACCGCCGGGAGTTCGACAAAAACTCCACTAGGGCAGTAACGCGTCGAAACAAAGTCGGGACGCACCGCTGAATCGCCCGAATCACGAGAAACAACAGCGACGTCCGTCGCTTCGTTTCCATCATCTTCACCCCTAAAGAGTCTCTCCGCCTCAGCGACTAAGATCCTCTAAGACAAGCTCATGTTCGTCGTGTCCATCATCGCATCGCAATGGACAAGAATGAAATCGTCGAGGACCTCCCCCCCCCCCCCCGACTTCAACTTCGTTGGCAGAATCCGGGGTGGAAGCGACTGCCTTACCTTTCTCCCTTCGGGATAGTTTCCTCCTCGACGACATAATTATCGAAGAAGTACTATATAATTTACAACATGGCCTAGAGAGAGAAGCAGAGAGATAGAGAGAGAAAGTACCTTAATACACAAAGAAGAGTGAGAAGAATGAGGGAGTGGTGTCTATTTATAAAGAGGGGAGAGTCGCGTCCTTCCGAGGCGTGATAATTAGGTCTAGCAGGACCTAAATGGGCCGTAAAAGCCCTTCAACCTCGCAACTTTTCGACTTCTCGATGCAAATGGGCTTGAAGATCCGGAAAACTTCTCATCTTTCCTGCGTCCGTTTGGCTTCCAAAAAACATGAGCCGACTTAAAATCCATCCACATGGACAAATTCTTCTTCAACGCCTCGGCCGCTAGAACGACATAAAACAAATGGATATGACGCGACCCCAGACCTAACACTCCCGAGAATCCGCCCCCCAGCATCGAAAGAGCGTCAGACTAAATGTTCCTGATCCAGTGCGACAAAGCGACCACTGATTCAGAAGATAGTGGCAAACGTGACAAAGAACCCAGACGTGCCAGACCGTTCATTCCCGAACCAGACACATTAATTCACTGGGGAAAGCAACGCCAACCGCCAGTGAACTGGGGGGACTTATTGTAGAAGGAGGATTGTATCCCCCACGGGCCAGTGAAATAGCCGACCCGTCCCTTCAGGTTTGAATTGCTAGGATCGACTCGCTGGTAAAAGCGTTCGGCTCAGCTACAGACTGCTTTTAGTCGGCTAACGCGACCAATGACCAACCCTTTGGAGCGACTAAGGATATTCGGCTCGAAGCAGCATTTCATCGGCCTGCCCATCCGACCCGATGCGCGAAGGCCCATTAAGACGAACTAACCTAGGGTATTCATTGGAGTATAAAGAGGAAGGCCAAGAGGGGTAACCAAGGGCCAAGAGGAGACTGCGAGGATTAGGGTTTTGACTTTTCTTTTGTTTTCGACCAATCTGTACTTTCCCGGCTAGTTTTCGAGCACCTTTCATCTTCTCCTTGTATACTTCCTTTTCGTGTTAACACACATACTGATTAACGAATAAACGTCTTTGTGACAAACCCACCGACAAGTTTTGTCCTTTCCGTGCAATCTCGGTTCAAACAGTTTCCTTAAGTTTTGGTCCTCCTTCTACCAGGTTATGCTCTGCCCCCTTTTCTGATAGAATCAGTCTTTACTTCTTTTGAGGTGGAGACGATAGATGGTTATGAGTAAAGTGTCTTGATGAAAAGGAAGTTTGAGGTGATGGGATTATCTCGATTGCTTTATGGGAGATGCAGTAGAATTGACATCTATTGATGGTCCAATAAAGCATCTCTTCATCAGCTATTCTCCGAAGTGGTTCGAGACCTGATCTTAAGTAGCGGTTTTGGCAGAAGTTAGGATTCAAGGGATTGACAGCAAGGTGCGAGGAATATAGGCAAGATTTGATTTGATATAAAGACAGTAGTGAAGAACGGAGGTGGAAGAATGATGGTCGAAGGCGAGGAACTTCATCTCTGCATGATGAAGCTTTGTCACGCCAAGTGTCCTACTTTTGTTTCTTTGCCGCTTGATGTAAAATACGTGTAAACCCTGAATTGATCTTATCTCGTTTGTGCCTTAATTTTTTAGTTTGTTATTGCACTTTCCTCATAAATATTTATGTACTCGTTAATTAACTTTTTAGGCTTTAAAGAAACTGATGTTGACAAAAAAAAAGAAAAAAAGAAAAAAAAAATAAATGGTTTGGCCACAGTATGTGGCAGTGGTTTGTGTTACTGATACTTTTGTATCAACATCTGACTTCAAATCGGTAAAATGTATATTAATGGCACAAAAATAAAATGATTAATCTTAGAGAATTATGATCTTTGGATAAATAAGCTTAAAGGAGCATGTAAATTAACCCTTAACTAGATTCTGCAAGGGCGGGTATATTTTTTGTTTTAATTTTTTTGAGAAATTTGGTTTTTATGTAGTGTCTTTTTATAATCATATTTGTGTTTAATATTAATTTAACTTAATATATTTTTTAATAACTATATTAAATATATCAAATTGCATAACTATACACTATTATTTTAAAACTATATTCCTAAATTTGCAACATATTATATTTTAAATTAAAACTGGATTTATGTAAAAAGCAGTTATATCATGAACCCAACCATCACTAAAATAACCAAAAATGTATAAGTTGATTGTCTGGGTTTTACTTGTTATATATCTTTTTGAATCTCTTGTGTGGTTTAAACAGCTGTATTTGCAGATTCAAAAATTTAAAAATAATTTCTACAACAGCCATTTAAAGTATAAGAAATTATGTGTTTCACGTCTTGTTCGGAATCACGCGAGGCTCTAGTAGAATAGTCAATCTGGACCTAACGAATTAACAAAAAATCAGAGATCAATCGAGGATTAATCAGGGATTAGTTTTGAGTGGTTATATTAATTTTGTGAATATGTTAGATATATAAATCAGTTGACAATGTTAGAACCAATGATTTACCGTGCCCTAGTGCAAACAAATGCTGTTTTTCTTTACAACATGTCACATATTCGAATTAGTTACACCACATTTTTATTTTTTAATTGTTTCTTTAATGAATGTCACTATTGTAAATATATCGTCTTCTTCCTTATGATAGTTTTTTTTTCTTATGATAGCTTTTAGGTTTTTGTAAAAACGTTTCCATGGCCGTCATCAAAAACATTATCATTATAAACTGCAATATTTCATTTTTTTTACAGATCCTTTGTCAAATTTATAGATCTGGTATATAAATTTGATTTCAAACATTCAAACCCCAGGAAATATATCGCCACAATTACCCTTCGCCGAGTGCTCCGTTGCCGAGTAATCGCTCACCATTTCATCGTAAAGGAAAATAGAAAGGTAACTACTTATGTTAACTAATATGCAAGGAAAAAGATAACTGATTATACTATTAATATATTATTCAAATATTGAATGTGGTTAAAGTAAGAATATAATTAGATACAATTATAAAATATTTGGTTATCATTTAAATAGGTCACGTGGAAAAAAATGTTGGATCAAACAATTATTGACTGGTCATGTTCTTGTTTTAATAAAATAGATAATACAGCCAACTTTAAACCACTAACATGTAAATTAACCCTTGATCTCTAATTTACAACGCTAGTTGTCATGAGCACTGGCATTCAACAACATTTTACATTTATAACCGATGTGGTGATGGTTGTCCAGGGACATGCGAGTTTTGGATTACTAAGCAATTTGAATTTGAAGACACTTCAATACATTTCATTATGTGGATACTACGCGCGGAATATAACTTATTTGTGATGTTCAAAATTATAGAATTGTATCATATTTTTGAGTGTGGTCTATGAATTTAATGTATTATAATATTTATTGGTTTTAAGAATGTTGATGTGTAGAGGTTATATGTTAGTTAATTCTTTAGTTTATAAATTTTTATTATCTTGTTAAATTTAGCTGGTTTCTTTGAAAATTTGATGTGAAGATAATATCCTAATTATTTAACTTAAAGAATGACTATTCTGAATTATGTACATAAATTTGATGTACAATCTAAGTATAACTTTATCTTATTTTTACATATTTTGAAAACATCATTTGTATAATTATGATTAATACTTTCAGTGTTTATAATAAGTCTTGCATGTTTATTTGTATTATATGTTTACTAAATTGTATATTAAGATAGGGGTCCGTCCACGCTCAAGGTGGAATATTTAATTTTTATAAGATAAACTGTAGTTTTAGAATTATTATATATTTTTGTAAGTATTTTTATAATTTTTTTACAATTTTTTTATATTCTTTAAAAAGTATATTGTCAATAATTGTTTTCTTATTTTTTACAATCAAGTTCTTATTTAATTTTTAGAACTATAATGTTGCTATACATATTTTAATGGTCGTGACTATAAGAATGTTGTTGTTAATTTATTTTAGTAGCAGTTAAACAATGTGAATTATTTTTCTGATATATTTTAAATTTAATTTAATGCATGGGTAGACATCATATATCCGATCGAGTTCAGTTTATAGCTTTCTTATTTTGCATTTTAGGATCTAAAGGTTTAAGTTTTATTTGGAGATTTATTAGTTTTAGTTTGGATTTGGTTCAATGAGTTTGACTATCCGTTTAAATAATGTTTATTTTCTTGAATTCCAAATATATTTTAAGATCTTAAAATTCCAAATTAAAGTAATATACTTTTTTGCTATAATAATGTATAACTAAATACATAAAATTATCTTGAAAATTGGTTTGTTTGAATATTTGAGTGGAAAACCATTAAATATTTTAGTGTTTTGAGTCTTTTTTTAGTATTTCAGATATTTACTTTGACTATTTTTAGATACTCTCAGGGTTTTTAGATAGTTTCGGGTATTTTTGAATATGTTAGATATTTTGGATATTATATTTTAAATTAATTATATATATATATATGATGCAAAAAATTCTAGATACTGAAAATATTTTGGTTTTTCTCGGATTCAGTTCATGCTCTCCAAATAAAAGTTCTGAAACCGTTTGAATATTTTACCATTTTAGTTCGAATTCGATAAAAAAATTTAATGTATACTTTTTATGTCATTTTCTCTTGATTTATTCTCTTATTTTTTATAATTTTTATTTCATCGTAAACGAAAATATATTAGCTCGCAAAATATTTTGGTATTAGTATAGATTGTACTTTTCCGTTCCGGAGCATTATGTTTACCATCAATAGAGTGGTAACAAACTATTACAAAGGTTAAACACCTCAAAAATGAAATTGTAGTCACTGCACTTATAGAAAACAAAGCATATTTTTGTTAAGAAAATAAAGAGTATCATTTGGTAAAAAAGAATCCCCACGTTTTGGACTGAGTTTGTGTGTAGCGATTTGTAAGGTTAAAACCAAAATGTGAATCTTAAATCTCAAACATAGACAAATATTCTTAAAACTATGATAAACAACTTGGTGATCATTAGAATAGACTCAGATCCATCCGCTCCATGTCACTGGTCGACAAACCATTCCACATCTTTTCCGATCCCTCACCATCTTGTCCTTCTCCATTCCCGACATGGTCTTCATGACCCATTCTGCCACCGTGATCACCACCACTTGGAAATACTATTTAACTTTTTAGCGAGTAAAACTATCTGCACAATATCGTTGGCCTAAGTATATTTAGTTAATACATAATACACTGCGGATGTTTCATATGTTTGGAATTTTGCTATCATGTCAACCAATTTAGAGCATGATAAAGGCATAGTCATCCTTGTGTCAGACCAATGAATTCAAGAAAGCAGCTGAATTAGAGTAAGAACCATGCAATAACCAATATTCTCTTTATTATTTCTGTCTGGAAGACAAAAACTTTTGACCAAGATGAAGAGAAATATTTATCCAGAGACTCTCTCTCTCTCTTCTGCTTTTGGCAACAATGTAGAAGCCATAGGCAAAAGCAGGAAGGAATAAAAAGAATGCCAAACGACTAATTATCGTATGAAGTAGATTGATTGATACTGAAGCAATGAAGTAATGACTCAAAAGGGATTTGATGAAAAAAATTTACTCAGTGAATTCTGTTAAATTTAGTAGACTATCACCATTTTCATCTGATGCGTTTGAATCCTCCTCCTTCCACCAACGCATGCCATGGCCAAAAGAATTATTGTCGTTAGCAGTCTTCCTAAGTGAAAAAACGTAGATTCTTTACTTCATTGACCTACCTCCATCCGTTACAAATTAAAATCAACCAGAGGTGTCCCAAAAGAAGGAAGATGTCAGTCATCAAAATTAACTTATTACCAAAATCTATCAAGTCATATACGTTCATGCATGAATACTTCAACTCACTGCTTTTCACTGTCTGGTTTGGAGAAAACATCTGATCATGAGACTCGATATGATGATGAGAATAAACATAAAAAAACAGAGAACCTTTGAGCTCGACGCTGCTGATGGGCCGGCACCACCCAGTGGCTGTGGGTCAAAGGCTTGCACGTGAACCTGTGCGTGCAGTAGTGGAGCATGTGCTTAGTACAAAAGAAAAGAAATTTGATTAAAGAACAAAAGTCTGATACCAGGATTAGAGGCAAAATGCAACATCAATGACGTGAATGAGAAATATGGCTCTCACGGCAACACTGGGACCAGCGAAGAAAAAATAAACCAAATCCATGAGCACAACCAGTGGTCGATCCTTCATGATCACTACTTGTAAAACCTCACCGAAACTTTGAAAATACTCTCGATATTAAGTGGTCTTCCAAGATGGCCGACTGATGAACAGCTTACATGATTCCATTTTCATCCTGCAAAAGCAATTGTTCCCAAGTATATATATACATCTAATTAACATCTCGCTCAGACTCAAAACGTCATCTATATTAAAGAAAAAAAAACAGAATCATCTGTTCCAAAAAATCTGATGGAGAGATTTAGATCGAACTTTCTGGGAAGCAATGGGATGTACCCATGAATATGAGCAGTTTGGGTCTTAATGGATCTTGTGAACCGATAGAGCTACGATCCTGGATTCCTGCGAACAACACATGGGTCGATCAAATGAAGGTGTAAATTTCAAAGAAGAAAAACAAAAACCCATAAGAGAGAATCTGAGCAATCACACCTACAGTCGACAACATCGTGGAAAAAAGAGACGTTCAAACGTCGCCACTTTGTCTGTAGGTTTTTGGAGCCCAAAATTTTAAAACCGTTAACATAACAAAAGAAACAATTAAGTTAAAGCCCATCAACAAAACACTTAGAGATAGACACGTGGAAGGTTGTCCTTGTCCTATTTGATGAGGTGACACTCCCACGAAGGAATAAATTGTTTTTTATATAATAAGATGTAGATATTGATATATTGTATTGTTTAGAGCTCATTTAAATATTCAAAGATATGATATTTATTTATTGACCGCAACTCTTTAAATATTAGTCTAAGCTCTTTCATTGGTACAAAATACTTTCATGTTAAATTTTTTTTTTTACATTTATAATGTTGTTTATTGGAATTGGTTGAGAAACAATTTAAGATTATTTTATTTTTGTTGGTTTAATTATCTTGTTAATTACTTATGTATTTCATTTTCAGTTTGGATTTGACTCTTGAGGATTTTTTATATAATTTATATATAAATTAGCCTACTTATGAGGTTATTTTAAACATCTATTTTTGAGGTTTATTATGTATTGGTTGTATGTTTTAATGGTGCTTTGTATATTTACAGTTAAGTGTTTTAAACATTCGTTCGCCCAACCATATTATTCCCATCTTCAGAAAATGCCAATACAATTTCTTATGATTTTGATTTGATCAAGATAATTGTTTCCTTTAAGAAACCACAATGTAACTATAACTCCATGCTCACTTAACCGAGGCAACTGATCCGGCTTTACCAAGTAATTTTATAAGACACAAATTAAAAATGTAAAGAATAAAATAATCTTCAAGGTTTGATGTTTATTTTTGTTTGCCTTGTCTACACAGAAATCTTTTTTTTTTTTGAAACAATCTACATAGTAATCCCCTATATATTAATTGGGGATCTTTTAAAAAGATATAACCTCAAGTTTGTACTAATTAAAAAATAATCCAATCATATGTGACACATGTGTATGCCTTCCAAATCATATTTCAAAGAATTCTAGAGCACTTTATATAAACTATAGTCTAAAAATTATACTCTCTAGCAAAATAATATTTGTAGGAATAGTTGGTCACATATTTTTATTGTTTCTCAGACTTTCCTTAAATAAAACCTACGGAATTTCCTGATGTGGTTAAAATATATATAGTAATTAATGATTTTAAATAATAAAGATTTGATATCAATATGTATTTTTTATCATTTTTGTTTATTTCTTTTATTAAAAAATTACATAATTACATTAATCATATAATAAAAATCTAGATTTTTTGTATATGTTGTATTTTGAATTTTTCAAAACGAGTGTAATTACTAATATTGTTAAAAATCTCACATTAATATTTATGATTAAGGTTTAATTTTTTTATATTAAGATACAATGAATATAAGATCATATGAAGAAATAATTTTATGTGAGACTAATATATAACGTTTGTCACATAGTTTTATAACTATATATCATAGCAACAATTACTTTTATTTTTTTTTGAAAAAAATAAAGTACATAAGAATAAACCCGAACCAGACCCGTAAAGATTCGAGCCGAACCAAACCAAATCAGATCCGTAAAGATCTGTAAAAATAATCAGATTTTACAGTATAAAAATATAAATTTTTAATAAATATTTCAGGTCTTATCCTAAAAATTATATCATAGCAACAATAATAGTCTAAAAATTATACTCTCTAGCAAAATAATATTTGTAGGCTATAGTTGGTCGCATATTTTTATTGTTTCTAAGACTTTCCTTAAATAAAACCTACGGAATTTTCTAATGTGGTTTGATTTTAAATAATAAGATTTGATAACAATATGTATTTTTATCATTTTTGTTTATTTCTTTATTATTAAAATAAATTATATAATTACATTAATCATATAATAAAAATCTAGATTTTTTGTATATGTTGTATTTTGAATTTTTCAAAACGAGTGTAAATTACTAAAATTATTAAAAATCTCACATTAATATTTATGATTAAGGTTTAATTTTTTTTATATTAAGATACAATGAATATAAGATCATATGAAGAAATAATTTTATGTGAGACTAATATATAACGTTTGTCACATAGTTTCATAACTATATATCATAGCAACAATCGCTTTTAAATTTTTTTGAAAAAATTAAAGTATATAAGAATCAACCCGAACCAGACTCGTAAAGATTCAATCCGAACCAAACCAAATCAGATCCGTAAAAATCTGCAAAAATAATCAAATTTTACAGTATAAAAATATAAATTTTTAATAAATATTTCACTTATGTGCAAGGTGCAGGTTTTATCCTAGTCTTTTATTACAAGGAAATAGAGAGACATCACAAAAAAACGTTGAAACTCAGCAAACTAATAAATAGAGTCCAAACTGGTATTGGTAATTGTGTGTTTTAAATTAGGTTAAGTTAGAAGCATAAACTTAAATAAGGTATATATATATATATATAATAGTTAAATTCTGTTTTCTCTCTTTATTTATTTTATTTTCGTCATAGGTCCAGACATCAAAAATAAAATTGTTACAAATGTTACAAAATGCCCTAGACATATTGCTGAGGGGGTAACATAAGGAGGGAGAAAATTTTCCTTTATTATCATAGATTTCAATCCATCCATTATTTATGCTTATCAATAAATTGTATATTTCATATTTTAGCTTTTTCGTATTAAATCCAATATAATGATCATACTGTATTATGTAAAACTGAGATTATACATGACCTACAAATCTACAATTCAAAATAGAATAATCAGTACACATTAGAAACAAACAAGCATATAACAGCTACGCAATTGTTTATTTTATTTTATCTAATCTTCACTGTGGCACATGATACGAGTATTATCCACTAATGGTTTCATTGGGGTTAACAGCAATACTAATCGTTAATCACATTTATATATTAATCTTACTATTTAACAATGAGATAATGACCAAAATAGAATTTAAAAAAAAATTATCTTAAAATAGCACTAAAGAAAAAAAGCTAAAATAGAATTATTAAATGATGTAAATATACATTTATAATATTTATGTTAATTAATTTAAACTTAGGGTTTAGAATTATATGGTTAGTTTTTGAAAATGAGATTTAAAATTTTAAAAAATATTAAAATATTAAAATTTTCAAAATCAAAATAGTTATTTAATCATTTTTTAAGGTCTATTTTTGTAACAAAAAAATCAAAAAAATATATTTGAGAGATTTGACCTTTAACAATTAACAATAACAAAAAAAATGTTCAAAAAGAAAACAATAACAAAACATCTTTATTTTCCCTTCAACAAACAGTTTATCAAACCACTGTTTCAAATTTTGAAAATCCCCTTCATAAATAAATTAAATAATTATTCATCAACAATCTCAATGTCGTCTCTTTCTCTCTCTCTCTTTGACCACCTCGAGTCACATCACAGAACCTTGACCATCAACAACACAACACAAACCCCATAGATTCTTTAAAAGTAAACAATCTTTCTTCTCATTATATCGATCTTCTTCTCTAGTCATGAGTAAACAAACTCCAAATCTCGAATCTTCACACGACTGTTCCTCCAATGCTGACTCGAGTCCAGCTTCTGGATCCGAGAGCTTCAAACCCAGCAGTAATGGCTCCCAAGACGTTAGGCTCAACAACAGTGTCAGCTTAAGTTTCTGTAGCAGTAACAGTGTAAGCAGTGAAGCTAATCTGGAAAAGTCTCAATCTTTCAATGCGCACGAGGCTAATCTCAAAAGGGTCTTCTCTCCATCGAAGCCGCATAAAGGAAACGATCTTCGATGGGACGCGATTCAGAGCGTGAAATGCAGTAAAAACGAGGATCTGGGTTTAGGGCATTTCAGGCTGTTGAAGAAGCTGGGATGTGGAGACATTGGGAGTGTGTACTTAGCTGAGCTTAGAGAGATGGGATGTTTCTTCGCCATGAAAGTGATGGATAAAGGAATGTTGATGGGGAGGAAGAAACTGGTTAGGGCTCAGACCGAAAGAGAGATTCTTGGTTTGCTAGATCATCCTTTCTTGCCAACCCTTTACTCCCATTTCGAGACTGAGAAGTTTTCTTGTCTTCTCATGGAGTTTTGTAGCGGCGGAGATCTTCATATCCTCCGGCAAAAACAGCCCGGAAAACATTTCTCCGAGCAAGCCGCCAGGTTACTTTGCTTTTTGAGCTCTTCATGTTTTTTCTTTTTTGGGTTTTGTCTGAAAACATATACAGACATTCTAGTGGATCTACTGTTTTATCTAATCATGCTCATGATTCTGGTCTGAAAGTGAAGTCAAATTGGTTTGTTTGTCCAGTGTGTAGCTGTAAGTATCTGAAACCAATGTCTGTTTTGTCTTTTTTGTTGGCAATGTTTTGGGTTTGGCTAATAAATAGTGAAATCAAATTCATTTGATTGTTTCTGTTTTAGCTTTTAAAAATCTGAAACCTTTTGACATTCTAATGAATCCTCTGTTTATTGAATCTGCAGGTTTTATGCTTCAGAAGTGCTTCTTGCACTCGAGTATCTTCATATGATGGGTGTAGTGTACAGAGATTTGAAGCCAGAGAATGTAATGGTGAGAGAAGATGGTCACATAATGCTTTCGGATTTCGATCTTTCCTTGCAGAGTTTTGCGAGTCCTACACTGATTCAATCAACTTCACAGCCTTCTTGTGACATTGCTTCCTACTGTGTCCAACCTTCTTGCATAGTAGATCCATCCTGCAAATTACCTATAGCATGTATCCAACCATCGTGCTTCAAGCCTCGTTTTCTCAACAGTAAACCAAGAAAGGCCAACAAAACCGAGAAAGGTGGTTTGGATTCACTCCCAATGCTAATAGCTGAGCCAACTGATGCTCGGTCTATGTCATTCGTGGGGACTCACGAGTACTTAGCACCTGAGATCATTAGAGGTGATGGTCATGGGAGTTCTGTTGATTGGTGGACTTTTGGTATATTCCTCTACGAGTTGTTAACCGGGAAAACGCCGTTTAAAGGTAACGGCAACCGCGAAACGCTATTTAACGTTGTTGGACAACCGCTAAAGTTTCCGGAAGGGTCTATAAGCTTTGCAGCTAAAGATTTGATTCGAGGTTTGCTTGCTAAAGATCCTAAGAAGAGATTAGGTTTCAAGAAAGGTGCTACAGAGATTAAGCAACACCCTTTCTTTAACAATATCAATTGGGCACTAATCAGAAGCACAAACCCACCAGAGATACCAAAACCTATAGATCTTTCCATACTAAATGAAACCCTCAAGTCATCAGTTCAGCAACAACAAGAAAAGCATTCGAAACAGTCAGATTCTTCATCAGGTCCTTATCTAGAGTTTGAGTTCTTCTGATGAAAACTGTATGGGTACATGTATTCATCTTCTCCATGAATTTTTATTTCTTTTGCTTTCAGCTTCTGTTATGGTTTTTAGCCTCTGTATTAAGCAACAGTTTTGCGTTTAGGTTATGGTTTGATTAGCTGAATGCATCATATCCATTTTATATGTTTATAAATGTTTAAACATTGAACAAACACACAAGGATTTAGGAAATGGTTTACGAAAAGCATAATCTTTTGAGTCTTTTGTTGCAGGAAAAAAAGTTTTTTTCTTTTCTTTTGTGGTCTAGTCGAGAAAAGTGAAATTTAAAAGGTGCAAACTTTTATCATATAGATAAAGTGTATATTTTTTTTAAAGTGTATCTTATAGGTTATGGTTTGATTAGTTAAATGGATCAGATTCATTAATATGTTTTCTGTAAAGTTTTATCTTATATGTTAGTCCCCACATCAAGTTTATAGCTTTTTTTCTTCCATGTTCTGCCTTTTAAAGTTTTCTTATAAAGACAAAACAAAAACCTTTTTTGCATGAATTCGACTTTTGTAACAGTTATTCTCTGAATATGCTAAAAAAAAATTTCCCACAGAATGTAAATTTTCTGAAAAGAAAACTGAAATGAGACAACACATGGTAAAATAATGACATGTACCACCTTTTATGCCAATGTCGCTAATGGTGAAAGAAAAAACTTTTGCTTTAAGATTGGCACAGTTCATATATAATTAAGTTCAAATCAAAAACCTTAAATACAATTAAAACGTGAAACCTTTTTACTACATCCATTTGGTTTCTTTTAAATATTACAAATTTGTCATTTCTATATTTATGGTTAAAAACTACAATTATTCTAGTAGGATTTTGATGTTTGGAATTACAAAAACAGTAAACTCTAGGCGACACATGTTTTTCTGTCCAATTAAAATCATGTAAGTTTATTATTTACTTCCTAAATATATGCATCACTATATTCTTGGTTGAAACCAAAACAATAGCAAAAAAAAAAAAAAAATAGCAACAGTTTCAACAGAATCCAAGCGTATCTCGATTTAAAGTTTGTGCATAATATTATTATGCTTCCAATTTAATATATTCCCACATATGAAATCAATCAAATATTGAAATATTAATTTGGAGCTTTGAGCGAACATAACTATTTGCAATGGTTTCATGGTACATATATTTTTCTACCAAATATATTTGTTTCATAGTATAAGTAGTCTTAGAAGTGTTTTTTTTTTCTGTTTCAAAATATACATAGTTTTAACATTTCAATGTAACTTTCATTTATAGATTCTATTGTTATTGGCTTAAGAATTTTTAAAATTTTAGTAAAATATGTTGTTATTGGGGTGAGGATTTTTAATTTCCATTCAAAATCCTTTATTAGTGGAAATTTTTACATATCACTGATTTAGCTACTCTATTAAAATCTATTGTTATTTGGATATAAATTTTCTTTACTTTTACTTATGAGACTCAACTTTGAAAATACTATGTATATCATAAGATTTTCAAAATCTATGTAATAAAAACACCCATATAAAAAAACACAAAAAATATTTACAAAACTATATGAAATTGATATAACATAAAATATTAATCCAACATAAAGAGCATAGTTTTTTGATAATTAATCAAAGTTACGAAACTATATGAGAAGTGCTGACAAAATAAATATGTCGTTAACATGTGTTTTATTATGAAACAAAAAGATATGAGGATTAAAAACTCTTGGATTTCTTATGAAATTTTCGAGAACAAAATATTTCATTTTTCATAAACAAAATAATTGAAGACATTTTAATCCAACACTTGTTATTCTATTTCCATTTCTTCTATCACTAGTAATTTCTTACTTTATAAACAAATAATGATCATCAATGAAATTATATACAATTCATTAACAGTTGATGAAAATCTATATACAAATATTTGATATATGTTTTTAGCTTTCAAAACTTTCTCACTTTTAAAATCATCAAATTCCACAAAATTATTGTACCAATAACCCCCCAAAACGTTTAGAACACACATTTATGAATTTATCATTATGATATACACTATTTTATTTTTATTTATTTTCAAAAACTTTAATATGTCAGCATATATTAGTTAGACGATACATAAATTTATATCATTTATATCTTACCCATCCCACTATCAAAAAAATATTATAATATAATATAAACTTATTACCACTTATATTTATTAGTTTTATTCTATAACGTTTGTATTTGAATATTATATTTCATCAAAAGTTATAGATTATTCTTAAGTTAATTTTTATATAATTACTCTATTTAATGTAACCAATAGAAATATATAAATATTAAAAGAAAAATATATAATAATCCTATGACTAATAAATTCTATATTATTTTATAACATGATTTATTAAAAGTATTTTTACCCCCAATAAAATTTGATCATTGCTTCCCATTTGGATTGAACATAAAGTGAATCCAAAAATTTTATAGGCCCAAAAACTTATTACTAAAGGCCCAAAAATCCACATTTTCTTACCACTTAAGCGTCTTGGGTGTCCAGACTCGAAACTAGGTGGCAATACTCACATCCACAGATTTTTATTATTAAAACTACTTACATTTATATTACTAATATATAAAAACTATCTCAAAAATTTCCTTATATTAAATGTTATATTACGAAAAGTGCTATTAAATGTTCCTTCCATTTCCACACATCCTAAACCCGAAGCCGCACCCGAACCCGATCTGAAAACCTGAACTGAAATTCGAACCGAAGTAGCAAAATACTCGAATGGGTATTGAATTAGGAGAGATTGAATATCTGAACACTACAAGAAAACTAAGCTTTTACTAGGAAACTTTACTAGGAAAATATTTCCTCGTAAACTTACTACGATTTTACTTCGGTTTTACGAGGAAACATTTTTTCCTCGTAAAGTGCTCGTAAACCTACGAGAAAAAGGTTTCCTCGTAAAATCGAAGTAACCTTACGTGGCTTTTACGAGGAAAACTTCATTTTCCTCGTAAACTCATAGTAACACTTATCCTCGTAAAAGCCTAGTAACAGTTTACTACGAAATTAGGAGGAAATGTATTGTTACTACGAAATTAAGAGGAAATGGATAGAAAATATTGAATTTAAATGTTTTGTACTTACATTTCCTAGCAATTTCCTAGTAAATTCTCAGATTCAAAATTTCCTATAAATACCACCATATGTGATTCATTTGAAACACACCAAAAAAAATCAGCTATAAGCTTAATCAAACACAAAGTCCGGTCCGGGAAATATTTTCGAGTTGCGGAAGTGGATGTATTCACACAGAGATAATAACGGAAGGGTGACGAAAGAATTTCTCGAAGGGTTGGAGACGTTTATGCATCAAGCAAATTCGACACCACTCACGCAGGAAAGTGGTAAGATGTTCTGTCCTTGTCGGAAATGTTGCAATACCAAATTAGGCCCTCGTGAAAATGTTTGGAAGCATTTAATAAATAGAGGTTTCATGCCATATTATTATATTTGGTATCAACATGGAGAAGATGCTAGTTGTAGGAATGAAGGTAGCAGTAGTAATAGCAATTTTCAGATTGAACCGGTTGAGCATTTGCGTAATGAAGGTAGCAGTAGTAATAGTTATCATCACCAAGAGGAACAAATGGTAGATTGTGATAGGGTTCATGATATGGTAGGTGATGCCTTTGTAACTCATGATGATGATGAAGTTGAAGAACCTAACTTAGATGCAAAAAAGTTTTATGAAATGTTAGATGCTGCGAATGAGCCAATTTACAGTGGTTGTAGAGAAGGTCTGTCTAAATTGTCGTTGGCTGCTAGAATGATGAGTATTAAAACCGATCACAATCTACCTGAAAATTGTATGGATGCATGGGCAGACTTGTTTAAAGAGTATTTGCCAGAAGACAATGTGTCTGCTGAATCTTATTATCAGATTCAGAAATTGGTATATAGTCTTGGGTTGCCCTCGGAGATGATAGACGTTTGCATCGACAACTGCATGATTTACTGGGGAGATGATGAGAAGTTAGAAGAATGTCGATTTTGTAAGAAGCCACGATTCAAACCGCAAGGTCGAGGGCGAAATAGGGTACCGTACCAAAGGATGTGGTACCTACCAATCACAGACAGATTGAAAAGATTGTACCAATCTGAGGAGACAGCTGGAGGGATGAGATGGCACGCCGAGCATACTCAGACGGATGGAGAGATGACTCATCCATCAGATGCAAGAGCATGGAAACATTTTAACAATGTACATCCACATTTCGCTAGCAATAGCCGGAATGTGTATCTTGGATTATGCACTGATGGATTTAGTCCATTTGGAATGTCTGGGAGACAATATTCATTGTGGCCGGTCTTTCTTACACCGTATAACTTGCCACCGGAGATGTGCATGCGACGAGAGTTTCTATTCATGACCATATTAATACCTGGTCCAAAACATCCAAAAAGATCTCTCGACGTTTTTCTACAACCACTGATAAAAGAGTTGAAAGATTTGTGGTCAACTGGGGTGAGGACATATGATTGTTCAACGAAAACAAACTTTACGATGCGAGCGATGCTTTTGTGGACCATAAGTGACTTTCCTGCATATGGTATGTTGTCTGGGTGGACTACACATGGGAGATTAGCTTGTCCATATTGTAATGGAATGACAGATGCATTTCAGTTGAAGCATGGTAGGAAGACTAGTTGGTTCGATTGTCACCGTCGATTTCTTCCGGTTCACCACCCATACCGAAGAAACAAGAAATTGTTCAGGCACAAAAGGGTTGTCAGGGACACTCCTCCTCCATATTTAACTGGAGAACAAATCGAAGCGCAAATCGATTACTACGGTGCTTTAGAAACAGCTCCTCGTGGTGGGAATTGGCATGTTCCCAGTAATATGCCTGATTATTATGGTGTTCAGCACAATTGGCACAAAAAGAGTATATTTTGGGAATTGCCATATTGGAAAGATCTTCTTGTGCGCCACAACCTCGATGTGATGCATATAGAGAAGAACTTTTTTGAGAACATCATGAACACTATATTGAATGTTCCAGGGAAGACGAAAGACAACGTAAAATCAAGGTGGACCCGTGCATTATGGATGGATGTATCAGTATGAAAGGGCCATGAAAACTTTGAAAGGAAAAGCCAAAAACCTAGCAAGAGTTGAAGGTTCTATTGTGGCGGGAAGTTTGACGGAAGAAACATCACATTTCACTTCGTACTACTTTGCACCGAAAGTACGTACAAGGAAACGAGCTCCAAGAAGATATGATGATGGTGGTGTCGTGCCGACATATATGGAAGACGATGTTCCAGACATCTTTTGTCAAATTGGCCGATTGAGTGGGAAATTGAAAGAGGTTTGGTGGTCGAGTGATGAAGACGTCCATAGTGCACACCTTTATATTCTTCTTAATTGCGAGCATCCATTGATCGCTTATTTTGAAAGGTAAATATATAAACATATACACACTTAATTATATATATATATATATATCAATATTAAATATAATACATAACATATATATATGATTTTACAGTCAATTTGAGACTCAAGTCGAGGAAGCAATACCTGGTATATCGACAACTGAGTTAGACAAAAGGAAAGATCAACACTTTATCAAGTGGTTGAGGAAACATGTATTTATTTATTACTTAAATTAATTGTATGCATACATTAGCAAAGTAAGTTTAATGTCTAATTATTTAACTTTTTTGTTGCAGGTTGATTATGACGATCCTGAGTATCCCGCATGGTTTCGCGAATTACTTCAAGGTCCAGTTGCAAAGGTCACTACATCGTCGATGTATTTCACCCGAGGCTATACTTTTCATACCTATGACTATGGTAGACACCGGGCGACAAGTAATTATGGAATATGTGTGAAAGGCGAAACAGATTTCTACGGGATCTTGCAGGAGATTTATGAAGTTCAATTCCCGGGTATGGGTTTGAAATGCGTTATCTTCAAGTGTGAGTGGTACGACCCCGTCGTAAACAGAGGTGTTCGGATTAACAAGAACGGTGTAGTTGATGTCAACGGTGGACGAAGGTAAATTTTTTTTTTTTAATATCCAGGTTTTCAGTATTAATTAAATTTTTCATAATGATCTTTATTTACGTAGGTACAACAAGTTCGAGCCTTTCATATTAGCTTCCCAAGCAGATCAAGTTTGCTTCATTCCATACCCTCGGATTACTACCTCGGGAATAAACTGGTTAGCTGTTATCAAAGTTACACCTCGAGGACGAATAATCGCTGGAGATGAACCACCATTACAAGAAGAAAACACCAATGAGATCGAGGTAGCTGAAGCAGAAATTGATGAGTTCTTACTCATTTATCCGCATAATCGTGAATACGAAGATGTTCCTGATCACTTAACGGACGAAGGTGTAGACGACGAGTTTTTAGAAAATGATGATGTTTCAACAGATGACGACAATGTATCCGAATGAATTATGTATGTTTATAAGTTTTTTTAATCACAAAAATGAATTTCGATTATATATGTTTTAAGTTTGTTTAATCACAAAATAAATTTGCATTTGGGGTTTAGGGTTTATGTGTAGAAGAGGTTAGGAGTTTGGTGGTAGAAGAGGTTATAAGTTAAGGAAGTTGTGGTTTGGGGTTTGGGGTTTGGAGTTTAGGGATTTATAAACCCTTTCCTCGTAAAACCCTAGTAAAAGAAAACACGGGCATATCTATTTCCTCGTAAAGCCCTAGTAATGTTTACTAGGGCTTTACGAGGAAAAGTACACGGGCATAGCAAGTTCCTCGTAAGGGCATTTCCTCGTAAAGCCCTAGTAAAAGGCTTACGAGGACCTTACGAGGAAATAGAAACACGGGCCTATCTATTTCCTCGTAAGGCCCTAGTACAATTACTAGGACTTTACGAGGAAATCAAATTCCTTATATATACTCGAGCAATCCAGTTTCTCATTTTCTAGTAACCTTCTCTCTAAATCCTTTAAAGGTACTCTCTAATTCGTAGTTAGGTGATTAGATTAGGGAATTTAGATTAGGTGGTTAGTTTAGGGAATTTAGATTAGGTGGTTAGTTTAGGGAATTTAGATTATGTTCGTTTAGTTTTTATTTAGTGTTTTTTTAAATTATACGGTGAATTAATGTTTCGATTTTTTTTTTAAATATAGATGCCTAGACAGAGCAAGCTTGCTAAGGCTGCCGGTAGGAGGACGTCGTCTCTCGAGGGGAGTCACTACGGAGACATGTTTGGGCGTCAGGATGCTCCGGGTTCATCTTCGTCAGCTCCCGGTTCATCTTCGATTCCCGAGACTCAGGGAGCTTCTACGGCGTCCCGGGAACCACATCCTCCTCATCCTCCTCCTCCACCGGTCGGGGTTCATCCCGATTTGGATGTGCCGCCGAACGCACCCTTTGCGGTGTACACGGTGGAGGATATTTTGGCCCTTCCAGGCAGAGAAGGACTCGCAGAGCTAGACCCTATCCGACGGGACGGCCGAAACGTATTCTGGTATGTTTTAATTTTAAAAAAGTTTTTTTAATTTATTTTTTAATTAACAAAATATTTAGAAATTAATCTAATTAATGATTTATTTTGTGTCTTCCCAGGTTTGGTGTTGACAATTGTGTCGGATCTAGCGTCTCGGACTGCATTAAGGGATACTTTCCCGATCCAGCTCCAAACTGGAAGATGACGGCGAGCCACACAAAAAAGACGTGGTTCAAATCATTCGCTGTAAGTTTAAATAGTTAATTTATTTTTAATTATTTAAAATTATTAATATTATTGAACTAATCCGTTTTTTATTTTACCTTGTTACAGCAAAAGTATCGTTGGTCTATTGGGATTCACCAGCGGGTGAAGAAGGAGTTTGAGGCCAAGGCAAGAGCACGATTGCTCGACATGGTCTACAACTGGAAGGGCGACTACCAGGTATAAATTTATAAATTAGAATATATATATATAGTTTTAAAAATATTATATACTTTAATTAATTCTATTTTTTTTTAAATCAGGTGGATGGTTACGAGGCCGGGAAACCCGATTGCCTCACAACCACGGTGTGGGATGGCCTCATCAGCTTTTGGGGGTTGCCGGACTCGGTCAGAACCTCCAACACAAACTCCGAGAACCGCATGACCAACGCCAGACCCAGTTGACTCAGCAGGCTGGGACTCCAGTCATATTATCCACTGTTGAAGTGGATAAGATTTACGAGGAGGTAAATAATTTTGTTTTACTATTAATTTAAATATTTTTTAAAATTTTTTCTTAATGTTATTCATATTTTTTATTACAGGTCGCCCCTAAGAAAAAGGGGCGTGTCATCGGGATTGGCTCGGTTAACGATGTCCCTGCAGCGACATCGTCTTATCATCAGCAGCAGCACGATGTCAATGCTCAGCTGCGCTCGGAGTTGGCTTCGCTCACCCAGCATGTCACTTCTCTCACCAATGTCATCGACATTATGGCGGTTGGAAACCCGCATTTGGAGGAGATGTTGCGTCAGAGACGGGAAGGCGGAGAGATTCCACCATCACAGTCACAGCCGGCCACCAACTACGGACAAGATTTCCCGAGCCAGGACGACTTCGTTCAGCAATTTCACGACCACCATCCGTAGTTTTTTTTTATTTTAATTGTATATTATGAAATTTAAAACTTTTTGTATATTATTCAGTTATTTATAAAATATTTTGTTTTTTAGTTTTTATTTATAATTTTTTTTTTTTTTTTTTTAAAAAATAAAATAATTATATTTATAATTAATTTTTTTTAATAGGGAAAAAACCATTTCGAAGCAAATTCCTCGTAAGGTTTCCAAGTAAACTCCTCGTAAACTTTCCTAGTAAGTTCCTCGTAAAGTTTTACTACGATCTTACTAGGAAAACCTTACTACGATGTTACGAGGAAATTCTGCGAGGAGCTTACGAGGAAACCTTACCCATGACTTTACGAGGAAATGTTTCCTCGTAAATTAGCTACGACTTTACGAGGAAAAAGGCTTTACGATGAACGTTTTACGAGAAAACGAGTTTCCTCGTAATTTCCTAGTAAATGGCCATTTACTAGGAAATTACGAGGAAACTCGTCCTAGTAATAGCCGAGTTTTCTTGTAGTGGAACCCGAACGGGTAATATCCGAATCCGGATGGAAATCCGAAGATAACCAAACATATATATATATACTTACCTTATATTTCTAGTTTACATCTCTCAATTTATTTAAAATATCTATATATTGATGTTATACATACTTTAAAATCATATAATATACATATAATTACGAATAAAATGATTTGATACTCACTTCAAATGTTTGCCAAGCTGTTTGTTTCATGCATTAACAAAAGTTATATCTAAAACTTAAAAATAATAACCAAATTAGTGTCTTTTTATTTTTGAAATGTTATCTCCAAATCTATTAATCATTCAATCTATTAAAAATAAAAAATCAGTTAAGTGAAATTTATATTTTTATATATAAAAAACTTGAGAAATGAAAATTTTATTTTTTTCTTTCAAAATGTAAATATCCGGAAACCCGACCCGAAATAACCGAACCCGAACTAAAAATACCAGAACCCGACCCGAAGTACAAAAATACCTGAACGGGTTCTATACCTCTATACTGAAATACCCGAAAATCCGAAATATTCGATCTGAACCTGAACGGGTATCCGAACGCCCACCCCTAACATTTATAAGAACTTATTTCACCTCTAATTTTTTAATATTTTAACTAAAATAATGTATAATGTGGGTAAAAAATATTTTCACGGCCTAAATTATTAATTTGTACTCATCAAAAAAGCTTTCCACATCAAGGGCATAAGAAATTTAAATTTTGTTATTTACTCATTCTTGCTATTCAAGATAAGCTTGTTTCGGATACTCTTTTTTGAACACTTGCACCTGCTTATTAGATTCCCCATGTCTTCTTCTATTCCTCTCCATCGACAATGCATGAATTGCACACTGCATCACATATCTGATACAAAACTCTTTCTTCACTACAAGACTCTTTTCTGAGACAATCTTCTTAATTTCACTCAACTTGGATGTATATGAACGTTTTAGAATTCCTTTTGTGAGATACTCCTAAGTATGTGATGAGTAAGTGCATTCAAAGCATAAGTGATCTCTCGTCTCCGCAGAAAAATTATAGAGAACATACACTTGGTCCACCTCATTTGTCCATCTTGACATTCTATCCATAGTTGAAAGACATCAGGCATTGCTAAGTGATTACCGATTTTTACTTTAAAGCAGAAGATGATTCGAAAACTGAGGCGTTGTTAATAACTTTTGATGCCAAGTGACACTAATGACGCATCATGTAGTTGAATCTCAGTCTCGGTAATAAACCGATTCAAATTCTTAATTTAGGGTACAACGACTCCTATTTTACTTCCAAGCTTGAGAAACATTGACAAGCTACTTTGGTTAGCTGCAATCTTCTGTAACCTTCCAGTCTCTATTACACATTTACTAGATTCCATAGCACATTAAGTTGAAATTATGCAAATTTCCCAATTAATATCAGTAAAATCTAATATTACTATTTTCTTTTATTTTGGGAAAGAACGGGGAACAAATGCTTTAAATTGTTTAAGTTCCCACTGTAGTTATCTTAGTTGACCGTAGACACATCTTTTACTTAATTATAATCCTTTACTACGTTCTTCAGTTCCCAACAAATTACATTAACTGATTATAAAAACTTTAATATTCTTCCCTTGGAAACCGATATATGTTGCCTCGCAGTTGCATATTCCAAGTTACAACTATATAAACCAAATGAATCCTTCTTTTTTACTCAAAAAAACAGAAACGAGAGGAAAACTTTTCATTTTATCGTACCAAAATGAACAGCAACAAGATAAAGAATAAAAAAGAAGAGAAGTCAGAGTTTTGTGATACCGCAACAAAAGTCATAGGCATCGTTGGTGTCGTTGGAGCAGTCGTAGGTCTACTATGGTGGATTGGCTCGGGCTCTAAAAAGGAAGAGAAGATGATGAAGGCTCCTGGAAAGGATGGCTATATTGTTAGGAGAGATTTCGAAAACAGCCCAAAAGATTACTTCAAGGATTTGCGTGGTAAGAAATGAGAGAAAAATAATAATATTTCTGAATATGTATGTCATGTTACAGATGTGTCATGTCTATCGTTCGTGTTTTTTATCGGTATTAAACCGCTATTTTTAACTCTTATTTAACGTTCTAATAATCGTCGCCTAATATAACGTCATAACGACCGGCCTTTTAATATTTTATTTTGACCAAGAGCATCAACTATGATTATTGTTTTACATAAAGCTGCCAAAAGATGTAGAAGTTAAACTGAGAATGTACTGTTCTGGAATGAATCTGTATATACCTTCTATAAAAATCCCTCCTAATTAATTGCCTGGATCGATCAAATTTGAAAGTGTAATCACCTCAGCCTCAAAATTCACAGTTACTGTTCAGAGTCTTTCTCATTACATATCCAAGATGTTCAATCTTGCTAACCTAGAATAATTTTCTCTTGATTTCCAGATTCCTAACCATCATATAATATGCTTACAATAAAAAAGACTTCAAGGAGAACCGAATCTTAAAATTAACTTCATCACTGAGAACATGCAAAAAAAGTTATCTGTAGTTTCATCCCTTTCACCACGGTAAAAGATACAGTTTTGGACTTTCCCCAGCTCTAGTTGGCTGCTTATTGAGGGCTTCTTTCACACGGCTAACCAAATTATTATTAGAAATGTATTACATTACCCATCAAGTAACTGAGCTTGGTCGAATCTAATCTAATAGTCAGCCTAACAACTTAGAGAAATGAAGGAAGATCGACTAGGCATTGACAAACTTACATACATTTATTTCGGCACAAGATCAGCTTTTCTTTGTTTGCCTTGTTCTTTTCAAAAACACTATCTTTACATAAGATCTTGGATTAAAAATTTTGTAATCATTTTTATATTCAATAAACGACTTTTAAATATTTCTCCATTGAATTAGTGCACACTTTCAGCACATGACAATTTCCGAATGAACAACTAACATTGTCTATGAAGAATTAGAAAGTAATGATAAAAAATATCATCATGATCGTCGACAAAGTCATGGCACAAATATATCAGTTGGGAATCTGTCAGGAATTTCTAACGAAGTTCTAAAAAATAAAATAAATATTTTTAAAATCCATTAGGAATTTTCGATGAATCTGACGGATTTTTTTGATATATATATA
The DNA here is from genome assembly GCA_905132885.1 of Moricandia moricandioides. Lineage (NCBI taxonomy): Eukaryota > Viridiplantae > Streptophyta > Magnoliopsida > Brassicales > Brassicaceae > Moricandia > Moricandia moricandioides. The sequence goes on from CAJHQQ010000369.1 coordinate 161,818, forward strand.
TTTTTATTTAATTTTGTCAGAAATTTTCAACGGATTTATGAATGATTTAATAAAATAAATATTTATTTAAATATGTTGGAAACTTCTCACAATTCCATATTGATTTAATGAAAATAAATAATTCTGGAGGAATTCCCGAAAATTTATTAAACACAAGTATTTAGTTATGTTAAAAACCAGTAAATATTTCCGATCAATTTTAAAAATAAATATTTATTTTATTTCTGTTATGATTTTCGTTGAGAATTTTTCGCTAGAAATTCCTTGATGGATTTATTCCAAATAATTTGATATGGATTCCATAAGAAATAAATAATTTATGTAACAAATAAATATATATTTAGTTTCTTTGGAAATCTCTCTGGAACTTTCTTTAGATTTAGAAAAAGAAAATTTTATTTAATTTCTTTAGGAAGTTTTTTTATTAAAATAAATATTTATTTAATTCCTTCGAAAGTTCCTGAGAAATATTTGATAGGTTTCTAATGGATTATTACAAATAAATATTTATTTAATTCAGTTGGGAAGCCGTCAAATTTCCGATAAATTTCTAATAAGTTTATTTTGTTGATTTTTTGTCAGGATATTGTCGATAATTCTTGACATATTTAATTCAAGAAAAAAATATGTTAAGTATTCCTATGTTTTCTTGTAGTGTTTTAGATGATATCTTGTTGGTTTTGCTTTGATTAGTTGACTGGATCATATCCATTTATATGTTTTCTAGCTTTTTGTTATAAACTTTTATCTATATGTTAGTCCCCATATCAAGTTTATAACCTTTTTATTAATCTAAGAATATTACAAATCTATAGAAGGATTCAAACTAATTATGAAGGGGAGGTGCAACCTATAGAGAGACGCTCTTTCAGGTATTCAAATGAATCCTAAATAATATGTCCATATCCGGGTAGCCATATGATAAAATATATTGGGATAATTTTGAATCCATGTTTCTTAGCAACCTGAAGTCCACCTGCCATTGTGCCACATTACCACCATCACATAATCACATGGTTAGTTTATAAATTTTTCTTCTTCCATGTTTTGGCTTTTAAAACTATATTATAAAGAAAAGATAAAAAATTGCATGAAGGATTCTTTTTGCACACAAAATTCGACTTTTGTAACAATTATTCTCTGAATATGCTAAAAAGCTTTGTTCCCAGAGAATATAGATTTTCGAAAAAAGAAAACTGAAGTGAGACAACACTGAAAAAGAATGACTTGTACCATCTTTTATGCCATGGTAGGTAATTGGTGAAAGAGAAAGCAATTATTTTAAGTTTGGCACAATTCATATATAGTTAGTTTCGTATCAGAAAGCATGGATACATTATCAAAGGAATAAACTGGATTGGCCGATATGAGAAATTTGAGAAACAAAAGAAGTTTATTAGGCCAAAATTAACCCCCCTAAATAATATTTGCAAAATCTTTTAAAGATCAGGATTCAATAAACTATTTAATCGCAGAGGATATGATCTCAAGCCAAAAGGAAGATATTGGAGTAAACAAAAGTTGGTTAAACAACACTCCATGGAAAATGTGATCACTCAATACAAATTTCACACAACAGACTTGTAGAATATGTGATTCACTTTAGCCAATCTCTAGCTAAGAAAAGAAAATGAAAAAGAAAAAGAAGCATAAGGACGTAACACTTGCAACACCTGTAAACAAACCATAGAAAATGTTATACAATACTAAATATGTCAGACGGGCCAATCCGCATCCAAGTAGCCTAACTTCAATTTTTTTATGGATTGTGCAGGTCGGTCTGCTGCGTGTTGTGGTTTATATATATATATATATATATATATATATATGTTCAAACCCACTCTGCATAGCTAAGCAGTTTTGCGGACCAACCGGCGTTTCTCTGCTCAGAATGTTTAAAATATGATATGTAATTTTCATAATATGAATGTCCTTTTAGAGTGAATGTGATTTATAAAAAAAAATTATAATTTTTTTTTTCTGTAAATGATATACATTAGATTGAAATATGTTTATTTTTCAAAAAGAAACGATAAAATAATTATATAAAAACGAAAGACTATAAAAATATATTTTACAACACCCTTATTCTTTGAATAATTGAGATGCAAAAGTTAAAGATCATCCATAAATCTATTATGTCTGCTGATACAAAGCAAGTGAAAGAAGTTAAAGTGTTGAAATAGTTGATTACACAATCCACTTTTTTGTGTATGCTGTTTTTTAGATGTTTTGTTTGTGCTTGTTCTTTTATATATTTTCTCTTTATTTGTATTTTAAATGGCTGAAAAAAGATTTTATTATAAATTTTTATGAAAATACTTATGTCTTAAATTATTCATAATCTTTATATTCTATTAAACTCTTAGTTTTTTAAATGTTAAGCGGATTAACCCGCGTCCAAGTAGCCCAACTGCAGTGGACTCGATTTTATTTTGGTCCATGCTGGCCAGCCTGCCACGCCATGGATTGCAGTTTGTATATACATGTCTCGACCCAACCATCTACTGGACTACTTGAACATAATCCTCCGGTTGTGGTCTAGTTTGACATCTCTATTCAATACCAAGCCGATGGCATATATATATATATATGTAATTCACTACATAAGATTAAATGATAGTATAAAAACATGCATGTTCAAAAGAATATAAATTAGATTAAATAATTTCATAAACAAATTAAGTAACGCTAGAAAAATCTCTAAATAATCTCTAAATAATCAAGTGAAACTGTGTCCATAAACAATACAAAATTAGGTAGCCTATTTGCGGAATATGTAATTCACTGTGTAGGATTTAGTAAAAACTATGCATGTTCAAAGGAATAAACTATAGATATATGAACTTCAAAAACAAAATATGTTTACATATATGTAGAAGATGTCAGTCACTGCAAAAGATTTCATGCAAAATATATGAACTTCATGAAAAAGAATAAACTGGATTGAATTAACTATCAAAATAATTAGTAGTGTATAAAAGAATATTCTCGGTTCTTTCCTTAAATAAAAATTACGGAATTATCTAATATGGTTAACAAATATATGACAATTAATAATTTTGAATAATAAAGATTTGATAACAACTTTCATCCATCATTTTTGCTTAATTTTATATTCTTAAAAGAAATTAAAAAATCACATTAAGCATATAATAAAGAAATATTTTTTCATATATGCTATATTTTGATTTTTTTTAACAAAATTATAAATTACTAAGACCGGTAAAAATCCACATTGAAATTCTTGTGATCAATGGTTTAATATTTTTTGTTATAACAAGATATAAATTATCATAAAATCATATACATATGAAGTCTTATTTCATATATATTCATATTAAATATATATATATATATATCAATATTGTTTAAAATAAAATATATATCATATACAAAATACATAAACATGTTAATTTCAAAATTTGAATAGAGTAGGAATTTTAAGTGAATAAATATTCATATTAATAAGAATAATAATTTTGTTAAAACAAATATAAAAATATTTATAAAATTATATGAGTACGAAGCCTCAAATAATAAATATTCATATTAAAATATACGACGCATCTTTGTCGATATCATTTAATTTTAATTATATACAATATAAAATAAATAAAGGATTATTTTGAATTTTTACCAACAAAAAATATTGGAAATAAAAAAAAGTGATTATTTTAATTTATGTGCTTAGTTAAATTTAATTATATATGTAATAATTACTCGATTCACCTTTATATAATACATTTATTATTTCATAATACGTAAATGAACATAAAATAAATAATAATATGTAAAAATAATTTTTATACATAATTAATGTTCATTCTACACAAGCGTGGATCTCAAATGTTATTTGATCATATCATTTCAAAAATACAAATTTTCATAGTGAAGTAAGATGGCGAATTATTACATCTAGATGATATCATTGAATTCCAATGTAAATTAAATAGGTTGTAAAATAAAATATCAATAAACATGATCTACTCATCAGTCTTATATTGACTATCCATGACTATACGTTTGGAGACTTATAACATTATTGTTGGACGATCAAAGTTAGTATTCAGCGATTATTATTATATAAATTTCACCCGCGTAATCACCTAGTATTTACTTATAAGCTAACAGTGAATGTATTTTATTTGTTTATTTTTGTTCTTTTTCCAGTGTTCAATGTGATATGTGTTATTATATTTTTAATATTTCATCTTATAATTGTAGTTCTATATTTTGTGCTATGCGGTGGTGTTTTCGGTTTGATTGTTTTGCTGGACTTTATTTAGTTTTGAGTTTTGCAAACACGATTTAACTTTTAGAACATAGGAGATGTTCCATGATAGAGGATATACTTAGCAATATAAATGCTTGTCTTCTTAACTATATCAGATGCCATTTGACAATATAAATCTTTCATAAATAGTTTCAAATAATATATAGAAACAATTATTCACCTAAATTTTGCTTGCTTTTACTCTTCCCTCATAGTCAGTGCTGAACGAAGTTTATAGAGCAAATGCGCTCTCGTAGCAAATCTGATTTTTTTCCTTTTGCCTCTTTAATACATATACATGAACATGTTTTCTGTTTTTCTTTTTCCTTTTGTCTCTTTGCTCCCCCGATAATTAATTGATCGATCTTTTTTCTCTTTATGTGATCTTTGTAGTGAATAAAATCTGGAATCTCATCATTGTTTGTTAGTTATGTTAGGAAATACGGGTCAAATTTTGCGGGAAACCAGAATTTGCGGGAGTGGGAAGACACACACAAAATTATTAACGGAGTTCGGCCAATCGTGCCTACGTCTCCGGACCTGCTATAGATCTTTTATTATCACCCGGGAAAATTTTACAAAGCTCTCAACTCACACCCGATCCCAAATATACTCAAGAAATTACTCTTAATTTCTTACAAAAGAAAAAAGATTTTTTTTTCTCTCTCCCTTACGAGTCTTCTTCTTCCTCTCTTCTTGTTCTCTCTCTTTTGCTCTGCAATTTTGGGATGCATTTTGCTCTTCACCTTATGCATATATTTATAGGAAAAGCTTGATGAGTGAATGCCACAATTGTTGACAAATTTTTCACCTTCCTTTTTGACTCTTCAATTACGGCTAACGTCATCACCGGCCAAGAACAAAAAACGTGTTCTTTGACTAACAATCTCCCACTTGAAGATTGATTTTAATCTGTCTTCACACCTTGATCGATGTAGCAGGTCTTCCTGGCTTCTTACTCCAACAAGCCGACTGAGGTTGCACACAACCTCAGCTTCTCACACGTCACAACTTTCGTTAGCGTGTTTGCCGGATTCTTACTTCCTGGGATCTTCTCAAGCACCAACATTTCTTCTTCTAACGCTGATATGATGAAATGATACCGACGATGTATGTGCTTCGTTCGAGCATGATAAACCGGATTCTTTGCCAAATCGATGGCACTCTTACTATCACAGTATAAAACACTTTTCCCTTGGTCATGGTCTAGCTCTTGTAGAAAAGACTGTAACCACATCATCTCTTTTGTTGCCTCCGTTACCGCAACATACTCAGCTTCACAGCTTGATAGAGATACAATTTTTTGCAACTTTGAAACCCAACAAATTGCAGTACCACCAAAAGTGTAGACATACCCGGTTGTGCTCTTCGTGCTATCAATGTCACCTTCATTGTCAGCATCAACATATCCCTGCAATCCCATCTCAGACTTCGTGAAACATAGCGACAAACTTGGATTCCCTTTCAAATATCTGAAAATCCACTTCACGGCCTCCCAATGTTCTTTTCCTGGATTGCTCATAAACCTGCTAACGACTCCCACTGCATGTGTAATGTCTGGCCTTGTACATATCATTGCGTACATCAGGCTGCCTATAGCAGAAGCATATGGAACCTTATCCATATGTGCCATCTCATCTTCCGTCTTTGGAGACTGTTCTCTGGATAACCGGAAATGACTTGCCAGGGGAGTATTGACTGGCTTCGCATCATCCATGTTAAACCTCATGAGGACTTTCTTCACATACTCCTCTTGGGATAGCTTAAGACCGTCCTTGGTTCTACTGATTCTCATCCCTAGAATCTGTTTTGCTTCTCCAAGGTCTTTCATCGCAAACTCTTCCGAGAGTTTCGTCTTCAAGCTATTGATCTCATGCAAGTCTGCTCCTACTATCAGCATGTCATCCACATATAGGAGCAATATCAAGTAGGATTCTTCAAACCTCTTGAGATAACAACAGTGGTCAGCTTCACACCTCAAGAAACCGACGCCTTTAATAAAACTGTCAAACCTTTTATACCACTGTCTTGGAGCTTGCTTCAAACCGTATAAACTCCTCTTAAGCTTGCAAACAAGGCTTTCTTTTCCTTTGACTTCAAAGCCTTCAGGTTGCTTCATGTAAATTTCTTCATCCAAATCACCATGAAGAAATGTTGTCTTTACATCCATCTGCTGAAGATGCAAATCTTCTTGTGCTACCAGCCCAAGAACCGTTCTAATGGTCACCATTTTGACCACAGGAGAAAATATCTCTGTGTAGTCAATGCCTTCTTTTTGTTGGAATCCCTTCACAACAAGCCTCGCTTTATAACGCTTACTCCCATCAAGTTCTTCTTCGATTCGGTAGACCCACTTGTTATGCAATGCCTTTTTCTTCTTAGGCAACTCTGCTAACTCCCACGTGTGATTGGATAACAACGAGTCCATCTCGTCGTTCATTGCAAGCTCCCACTTGATCGACTCATCCACTTGCATAGCCTCTTTATAACATTCAGGCTCGCCTCTATCTGTTAGCAGAATGTAGTTGAGCGATGGAGAAAATCTTATAGGCTTTCTGATGATTCTACTTGACCGTCGTAACTCCGTTACTGGTGTATATGGGACCACTTCAGAATCATCATTCTCATCAGCCTCACCACTCTCCTCTTGAGAGATTTCTTCTTCTACTGTTGCACTATCCTATTGTAACTCCGGTGTCGGAATATCTCCTAAGTCAACAGCTTCTGGCTCTTTCCTCTCAGAACCTTCTTTTAGCTTATCCTTGTACAACACTTCTTCGTTGAACATAACATTCTTGCTGCAGATGATCTTTCAATTTTCATCATCCCAAAACCGGTAACCGAACTCCTCGTTACCATAACTGATGAAGTAACACTTCTTAGACTTGGAGTCAAGTTTACTTCTTACAGCATCATTAACGTGAACATAAGCTAAGCATCCAAACACCTTAAGATAAAAAAAGGTTTACTTTCTTTCCGCTCCAAACTTCTTCAGGGATCTTAAATCCCAATGGTATAGACGGTCCTCTGATTATTAAGAATGCGGCTGTACTGATTGCATGCCCAAAACGTCTTTGGCAAACCACAGTGCAGTCTCATGCTCCTTGCACGCTCATTCAAGGTTCGGTTCGTCCTTTCCGCTATTCCATTCTGTTGAGGCGTTCCATGAATAGTCTTCTCCATCTTGATTCCACTATCAGCGCAATATCTCTTGAACTCGTCGCTGATATACTCTCCACCATTATCAGACCTTAGACACTTCAACTTGAGATTCGTCTCATTCTCAACCATGGCTTTCCATTTCTTGAAAACCGAGAACACTTCAGACTTGTTCTTCATGAAGTAAACCCACACCTTCCTTGTGGAGTCGTCAATAAATGTCACATAGTAGTACGAACCTCCCAACGATGCAACAGGAGCGGGTCCCCACACGTCAGTGTGCACCAGCTCTAGCTTCTCAGATTTTGGCTCTCTTCCTCCTTTAGAGAAACTAACCCGTTTATGTTTCCCAAGGATGCAACTTTCACACATCTGATGATCCACCGTCTTCAGATCCGGAAGAGCACCATTTTCCACCATGAGTTTCATCCCTTTTTCACTCATGTGCCCCAACCTACAGTGCCACAACTTGGTTTGTTTGGCATTCTCGACAACATCAACAATGTCTTGATAACTCGTCGTCATATAAAGAGTGCCTCTTTTATGACCTTTAGCCACCACCATGGAACCTTTCTTGACTCTCCAGGTTCCACCACCAAAATTAACATCGTGCCCCGTATCATCAAGTTGACCTACTGAGATCAGATTTCGCATCAACTTTGGCACATGCCTAACCTTTGTAATCTTCCACACGCGTCCATCTGACATCTTCAGGTTGATATCTCCAATACCAACAATGTCCAAAGGTAACCCATCATCAAGATATACCTTTCCGTAATTTCCCGCAACATAATTCTCCATAATGTTGTGGTGTGGCGTTGTGTGGAACGATGCTCCTGAGTCAAGCACCCATGAATCTGCTGGGCTATCAACATAGGAGATTGACGCTTTGGTGTTATTTGTAGCTGCTTCACGAGCTTCACTTTTCCTCGGTGAATCAACAGACACTACCAATGCATCAGCAATTTCACGTGTCACTGCATTGGCTCCGCCTCTCTTGTTGTCTTCCTTCTTCGGTGGTGCGCGGCAATTCTTCTTAATGTGGCCTGTCTTTCCACAATTCCAACATTCCGCAGGCTGTCTGAATTTGGACTGACTCCGTCCATACCTTGACTTCGATCTGCCATTACTCCGGTTATTTCTTTCTAGGTTTCTCTCTCTGTTTTCCACGTTGAAAGCAGAGCTTGTTGATGTTTCGCCAGAGTCTATCCTACGAACTTCCTCAGCAAGGATGCGATCTCTAACATCATTAAATTTAAGCTTCTGGGTACCGACATAATTACTAACCGCTGCTCGCATTGGCTCCCAACTATTTGGCAGAGATGCCAACAAAATCAGTGCTCGCACTTCGTCATCAAACTCGATTTCAACCGATGACAGTTGGTTGACAATCTTATTGAACTCATTAACATGTGCAGCAACCAGGCCACCTTCTTTCATCTTTAAATGAAAGAGCTTCTTCATGAGAAACACCTTATTATTCGCCGAAGGTTTCTCATACATATCCGAGAGAACTTTCATGAGCCCTTCCGTGGTCTTCTCCTTCGCAACGTTGTGAGCAACGTTTTTCGACAGTGTTAACCTTATAACACCCAGAACTTGTCTGTCAAGGAGCTCCCACTCATCCTGATCCATCTTCTCAGGCTTCTTGCTCAGCGGTTGATGAAGCTTCTTTCCGTACAGATAATCTTCAATTTGCATTCTCCAAAATGCATAATCTGTACCGTCAAATTTCCCGATATTGTGCGCCGAACCGTCTTCGCCTCCCATCGTTTCTGGAACCACCGTGTATTAAAACACCTCCGTCGACGAACCAATGTTACGACAAAATTCACTATTCATGAAATCACTATTCACGTGAATAGTAACCCAAATTTTTTTTTTTTGACCGATCACCGTAACTCAAGCTCTGATACCAGTTGTTAAGAAATACGTGTCAAATTTTGCGGGAAAACAGAATTTGCGTGAGCAGGAAGACACACACAAAATTATTAACGGAGTTCGGCCAATCGTGCCTACGTCTCCGAACCTGCTACAGATCTTTTATTATCACCCGGGAAAATTTTACAAAGCTCTCAACTCACACCCGATCCCAAATACACTCAAGAAATTACTCTTAATTTCTTACAAAAGAAAAAAGATTTTTTTTCTCTCTCCCTTCCGAGTCTTCTTCTTCCTCTCTTCTTGTTCTCTCTCTTTTGCTCTGCAATTTTGGGATGCATTTTGCTCTTCACCTTATGCATCTATTTATAGGAAAAGCTTGATGTGTGAATGCCACAATTGTTGACAAATTTTTCACCTTCATTTTTGACTCTTCAATTACGGTTACCGTCATCACCGGCCAAGAACAAAAAAACGTGTTCTTTGACTAACAAGTTATAGACACAACACACTATTTGCTATAAAATTCATTTGGTGATATAGATTGTGTTAGAAAGAACAAAAAAAATTACTTCAACTACACTCTACAAACAAAAGACATACCAACCAAAATTTCGAGAGACTATTCAAGTTTCTGAATAGTTAATCGAAGATGAAAGATCTCATTCTTGATCCTACCCCTGAAAGATTCTCGTCTTTTTTTTCGATATGTAATTGAACTTGTGCATATCCAAATCAATCTCAAAGTAGTTTGTGTTAGCATAGATAAGGGTTATCATAAATATGAGTCACTGTCTTGTAAAGATCTACACATATAAAGATCTACACATATAAAGATCTATGTTTATCTCTAAAAGAACATTACCTAGACGTGTGTATATATATATATATAATGTACGTGACATGAATATAATTATCAAGTTATAATCTATCTACATGGTATCAGAGCAATTCTGATCCTTCAAACAAACCTTCTCATACGTCTAGCAATAATTTTCTTTTCTCTTGCCTCTTCTCTTGTCTCTTTCAAGTCGACATAATGTCTACCAACTCAGCTATTTCTGCCTCCTCAGCAACTTCTGAAACAGAAGCAATCTTCAACGTTGCAGATCCAAAACACACACTGATCTCTTTCAACATGGCGAACATAACAAAACTCACGCGAAGCAACTTCATCACATGGCGTCTCCAAATCTGTGCTTTACTTGAGGCACACGAACTTCAATGCTTCATATATGAAGAAGATCAAACACCACCATCAAAAATCGCAACAACTGAAAATCCTGACGCACCAAACCATAACTTCGCGTCTTGGAAGCGACAAGACAAGCTACTATACAGCTCGCTACTCGGATCTCTATCCAAAACTGTCCAACCAATTGTTGCAAGATCAACAACATCTCGAGAAGTTTGGCAAACCCTGCATCGAACATATGGGAAACCAACAAGAAGTAACATCAAGCAAATCAGACAACAACTGAAGCAAACTTCCAAAAATAATAAGACAATCAATGAATACATGCAAGCAATAATTGAAAAATCAGATCAACTAGTGTTTCTCGGTGCTCCCTTTGAACATGAAGACCTACTCGATGTAATCACTGATGGTCTTGGAGAAGACTACAAAGCGATTGTCGAGATGGTTAATGGTCGAGACACACCTATATCCATATATGAGTTGCATGAGAAACTAATAAATAGAGAAAACACATTGAAAGTGTCATCGCCAAAGGAACCATATGTTCCAGCACAAGCGAATGTCACTGAGACTCGCCCACAACAAAACTACTTCTCTCCACGAGGAAGGTACTCAAACCGTGGAGGATTCCGTCCTCAACGACCATACTAGAGCAAATGTCAGATATGCGGAGTACAAGGAAATGGTGCAAGAAGGTGTCCACAATATCAACCGGAACAGCAACCATCCGGACAATCATACAGACCAGCTTCTTACACTCATCCCCGTAACTCTAATCAATGGGCAGCTCCTCATCTACCACTTCCGTGGCAGGCTAATCACACAACAACAACCTCTCCACACCCTGATCTTTCGCAATGGATACTGGACAGCGGAGCATCTCATCACATAGTGAGTGACCTCAGCATACAACGGTGGAGAGAATGTCATGGTTGGGAATGGTTCAAACCTTCCTATAACTCATATGGGTTCCATATCTCTTCCTTCAAAATCTAGAAATTTCCTACTTTCTAATGTTCTATGCATACCAGAGATTAAGAAAAATCTGATCTCTGCTAACAAACTGTGCAAAACTAATAACGTGATGATTAAACTATGTCCATATGATTTTCAGGTGAAGGATCTACACACAGGGACACCACTTCTCAACGAAAAGGCCAATGAAGGAGTGTATGAGTGGCCGATATCCTTCTTCCCAAACACATCATCAGACACTATCTCTGCGTTTTCTTGCATTAAAACTTCACCAATGGATTGGCATTCTAGACTAGGCCATCCAAACTCCTCCACTCTACGTTTTATGCTTTCTCGGTTTTTTTTACCGATCTCATTTTATTTGTCATCTACTTTACTTTACAATTCCTGTTCTACTAATAAAAGTCATAAATTACCATTTTCAGTCTCAACCTTGCAATCCAAATTTCCTCTTGACATACTCTTCTTTGACGTATGGACATCTCATATCCTATCTATTGATGGTCACAAATACTATGTCATTTTTGTTGACCATTTTACTAAATATACATGGCTTTATCCTCTCAAAGTAAAATCACAGGTTGCTCAAATCTTTCATGTGTTCAAATCTCTTGTGGAAAACCGATTCAAAACAAATATTACAACGCTCTACTCGGACAATGGTGGTGAGTTCGTAGCTCTCAAGCAGTTTCTCGCAACACAAGGAATATCAGATCACACATCACCACCTCACACTCCGGAGCATGAGGGAATGGCCGAATGGAAGCATCACCATATATTTGAAACTGGCATGTCTCTTCTCACACACGCAAACGTTCCAACGACGTACTGGACATATTCTTTCGCCACAGCAGTATACCTAATCAACAAAATCACTACACCAAATCTCTACAACATCTCGCCGTATCAAGATCTATTCAGGAATGAACCAAACTATACAAAACTTAGAAGCTTCGGTGTCTCTGCTATCCCTGGCTCAGGCCGTATGGAAAAAATAAGTTCAGTCCCAAATCAACACCATGCGTCTTTATTGGCTATTCTCTAACTCAAAGCACGTAGTTATGCCTTGAAGTCTCCACCTCAAGAGTGTATGTCTCGAGACATGTAGAGTTTGTTGAATCAGTTTTCCCATTCTCTTCTCTGCTCAAAAACTCATCTGCTCCCATCTCTGAAACACCAAATATTCCAAATACACCTACTGCCTCTCTTACTCCTATGTTTAATCGGTCACTCATCTTGAATAATGTCCTCTGTACTGATACTTTACCTGCAGATCTAGTGTCCTCATCAACGACGCAAGTGACATCAAAGAGATCACCGACAGAAACAGAACGCAACAACACAACAGAACAATCAGACTCATCAACACCAGCAGTCTCAACAGCAACAGAACCAAGCTTAACAACGGAGCCGAACAACCACACGATGATTACAAGGGCCAAAAATAACATTCGTAAGCCTAACCCCAAGTATGGCTTAACCGCAATTCTGAATGAAGTCGAACCTGAGAATCATATTCAGGCTCTAAAAGATGAAAAATGGAGACGCTCCATGAGTGCTGAAGCAGATGCTTTCATACGCAATGACACGTTCGAGCTAGTTGACCGATCCAAAGCAAAGAACACTATAGGTTCCCGATGGCTCTATCGTATCAAAAGATTCCCAGATGGCTCAAGATTACACAAGTCACGTCTAGTGGCTAAAGGCTATCATCAGAGACCAGGATTGGACTTTCATGACACATTCAGTCCAGTTGTGAAGCATGCTACTATTCGACTAGTATTAGGCACTGCGGTTGATCAAGGCTGGCCTTTTCTACAACGGGACGTTAACAACAAATTTTTACAGGGACCGCTGGAGGAGGAAGTCTATATGCTACAACCAACAGTCATGATAGACAAAGACAAACCGCATCATGTTTGGAAGCTCAAGAAGGCAGTGTATGGCCTCAAACAAGCTCCAAGAGCCTGGTACACAGCTCTTAAACTCTTCCTTGTCAGGTAGGCTTCAAAAACTCACTAGCGGACACATCACTCTTGATTCTCCACACTGGATCATCCCGAGTCTACATCCTTGTCTATGTGGATGATATAGTAGTCACTGGATCCAAGGTACAAGAGCTTCAAAAGGTCACTACTCTTCTCGCAGATAAATTCTCTCTCAAAGATCTTGGTCAACTATCTTACTTTCTTGGAATGGAAGCAACAAGAATGGAAAAAGGACTACATCTCACACAAACAAAATACATTACATATCTTCTTCGACGAGCAAAAATGGCGGATGCAAAACCGGTTGCTACACCGATGTCATCATCCCAAGTGTTAACATTATCGTCCTCTGGTACTCCTCTAACTGATGCTACAAAGTCCAGAGTCATCGTGGGCAGTCTTCAATATTTGAGCATCACACGCCCTGACATAGCCTTTGCCGTCAACAGACTTTCTCAATTCATGCACAAACCAATGACATCACACTGGGAAGCTACTAAAAGAGTACTTCGGTACCTTGCAGGCACTGCAAATATGGGCATTTTCTTTTCAGCTAACACATCATTCACCCTACATGCGTATTCAGACGCAGAATGGGCGGGTGATCACGATGATTACAACTCAACTAGTGCTTACATTGTTTACCTAGGAAAACAACCAATATCATGGTCAGTGATGAACAAGGTGGTGTGGCAAGGTCCTCCACAGAGGCAGAGTACAAAGCACTAACTTAAGCTGCATCTAAAGTAAAATGGGTTCATTCACTGATGGGTGAACTAGGATAAAATCAACTAACACTCCGGTACTCTATTGTGACAGCATACGCGCCACATATCTCTCAGTAAATCCGGTCTTTCACTCAAGGATGAAGCATCTTGCGTTGGATTATCATTTTGTTTGCGAGCAAGTCCAAGCAAAGACAGTACGGATTACTCACATTAGCTCAATTGATCAACTGGCTGATGATCTTACTAAACCATTACCAAGAACTTGGTTCGAACATCTCATAAACAAGATTGGACTTTGTAAGCAACGTCCATCTTGAGGGGGCATGTTAGTATAGATAAGGTTATCAGAAATATAAGTCATTATCTTGTAAAGATCTACACATATAAAGATCTATGTTTATCTCTAAGAGAACATTACCTAGACGTGTGTATATATATAATGTATGTGACATGAATCCAATTATCAAGTTATAATCTATCTACAGTTTGGTCCTTTCCAAATAATCAACACACGACAACATTAGCACAGAGGTCTGAAAATTAAATGTACGATTAGCTATTGAAAACTAAATGAATGATTTGTAATCCAGCCCAAATTAAATACCATAACAACTATCGTTGTACGTTGTGGAAAAAATGTTTTAGTAGAACTTAGCTGAAGATCCTCAATATTTCACCAAACCAGCCACGATCTTCGACCTTTCCTGAATATTCTCTTGTGAATCATTTTACTTTCTCCATTTCATCATCCATAAATCTATGGAAAAGAAAAAGAATATGGCGAAAAGAATCATCTAATTCAAGTAAACGTTATTTCTCTGAAGTTTCCTTGAAATGTATTCCCCTCCTAAGCTCGTTCTCGACTAGGTGCTCTTGAGTCGCCACACTTAGATCGGTAAACAGCCTATGTTGTTCTTCCAGCCACCTCGTGTATTCCATAACCAACACCGCTGCTTCTGCTTCACATTGCATTACTCATTTGTTCACAAATTTTGAGTTTTTGGAATCTACGGATTTTTTTCAGTCATATAAATGATATCGTTACGTACCAGAGCTGATGTTACTGGGACCAATGCGTAGTCCACTTTACTGTTGATCTCCTCCTATAAGAGACCCTCCAATGAATACGCCTAAACTATATAACCATCAGTAATCAAAATAGTTACTTTAAGACATTTGGTGAAATAAATAATTATATATGAAAAGACAGGTAGACTTTTTACTTGGGATCTGGCCCGTTGAATTTCTTGTCTAGTTGGGTCAGCGTGATCTTACACGATTCAAGTTGCTGAACATAAGCACATAAATAATTTACCAAAGTAAATCAAGTCATTTAGTGACAACGTTTTTGGGCTAAAAGCATCGAAATACTTTGTTCTGTCAAAAAGAAACAAAAATACAGGAGGGTGGAATCGTAGATTGGTTACATGCGGAGAAAAATTCTTACCATTTACAATGTGTATTGCAATTTTCATATCGTGCAGTCCCTGTGAAGTTTTTGTTATCTCTGTATATAATAAAGGCAATAAGTTATATAATATGACCTTAACTCTTAAACAGATAGATAGTTTAGCATCTAAAAATGGATCACAAGGTAGTAACCAATACGGATCAAATGCTAGAATAGGACAAAGGAGGTAAAAAAAAATCTGAAATAGACCTCCTCTATTTTTAATTGAAAAATAAATTAAAAATAAATCAAAATTAAGGAGAAAAGACCATAAGCCCTAAATACTTAAACATATTTACTAACTTATGCATTACTATTCTATCTAGATCTGACCTGGATCCAGACCCAAAATCTGATCTAACTTTATCCCTAATTTTCTTCTTCCTCTTTCTTCTCCATTAATATTCTTTCACCTTAAATAAAATAAAAAAAATTCTTCACCATCCACCAATTTTTTTATTATCTCAAACCGATCAACCCATAATCATACTTAATCAATTATATCTTATTTAGAATCAAATTTCACCTTTTACATACGAGACTCAAGATAAAGAAAAACACAGAGTATTACTAATACAACTAGTACAACTCAAATTAGTAAACTAGTACAGCTACAACAAGTTCAACTAGTATAAATAGATTGAGTATAATCATTATAATTGATACAAGTAAAACATGTATAACTAGTACAACTTTGTAATTAATATGGTGATTTTTATTTTGTGTTTTCACCGTATGAAGATGATCGGAAAAAGGATGATATAAAACAAATAAGACATGTTCGTCTAATCTTCCCCACCTACATGTATCAAATACATGAATAATATATTTTTAATAACTTTTGATTTGGATAATAATTATTTTGAAAGTTTGACTAGTTATACTAGTTGTACTATTTTCGGAAAAAAAATCATATTCATTTTTTTTCTCTCGAGGAGAAAATGTAGATAGGGAGCTAGAAAAGTATTCAACCATGGTTCCAAAAAACACGAATCACCTGAAAAAGAAGAAGGAGCGTCAACGATGAGTAAGAGTGACTCACCGGCGATGAACAAAAAGAAGGACTCTACTGTGAAGAAGAGAGATGCGACAACGAAGAAGAAGAAAGATGCCGTGAAGAAGAAGAGAGATGCGGCAAAGAAGAGTGAAGTCATGACGAAGAAGAGAAAGCTCGACAGTGGTGTCCACTAGTTTTCGAGTTGTACCGGTTTGTACGTAGTTGTACTAGTTTTTTTGACTCGTACATGTTCTTACATATTTGTACTAGATTATTAATTGTATCATTTTCTACATAGCTGTACTACTTTTTGAGTTGTATCGGTTTGTACATAGTTGTACTTTGGCAGTGAAAAAAAAACTAGTTGTACCACATAAAATTTTAACTTAACTCAGTTGCACCAATTATTAATTTGTACATGTATTTGTCCCAATACAATGAAATCATAAATTTTGTTAAAATACATTTGATGTATGTTTTTCAAAAATTATGTGGGCAAAGAAGTTAACAAACCTTAAAAGTATAAGGTAGATCATGCAAAATTATGTGATTGTGTTATAATTTTCAATTTATTCAAAACTTCAAATAGATTAAAAGAAACTCTCTGAGTACATACCAATTAGGATATTTGATTGGTTTCTCATATCGAATACCAAATTGGTTTTGTTAATTTCTGAAATGTTAAAGTTATACAAGTTGTACCAGTAATACTCGTCCAATACATAATAAAAATTCATATCAATTGTTTATATGTCTAGTTTTAGGGATTGTACCAATATTTTCGCATCATGGCTTTGTAAAAATATGTTTGATGTTTGTTTATCATAATCATATGACAAATATCAGTAATACACCTTAAAATATAAAATATATAATGTAAAATTAAGAGTGTAATGTAATAATTTAATAAAAATTTGAAAAACTTCAAAGAAAATAGATGAAAATTTGTCATCATATAGCCAATTGAGTATTTACTTATTTATATCATGCGTAAATTATAACATTTATATACTAGTTATACAATTTTTAACATGTTTAGTTGTGCAAGTTATGCTAATTGTATCCAGTCGAATGAGATATGAGATAATAAAGTGGATGTTGGTAGAAATTAAAAAAAATAGAAATAAATAAAAAGAGAGAGAATGAGACATGTGTGAAATTGTGTGGTCAAGATTAAAACATATATATAATGATCTAATGTTTCATGTTTTCTCTCATTAAGAATAAAATTGTCATTTTTTTTGGTCTATATAGATTTTTTTTAGGTGGTTCTAGACTTGTTTTGGACCAATTGTCCCATTTGAGATTAAAGTCCAACAAATACTTGTAAGGAATGTAGCGGTTTTTATTGGCATATCACGATATGGTTTGGCAAGTCATAAGTCAATTACATAAACCTGGTAACTGAGACTTATCAATGATACCAAGTGATTGGATTTATGACAATTTTCAGCTAGACACTGAGTACACTGCAGGTAAAAAAATTCAAAGTTTAAAGCTTGCCTCACTGATCGATTTAGCATTAATTCATTAAACAAAAGCCATGAACATGATTACAGATTTATAACAGAACTGACCCAAATCAAATCTCCAGAATGGATATAACTAATGCAAATAAACTTATAATCTTAACGGCTACGACGGGGATAGTTTGATTTGCAATGAATTAACCGAAATAGTAGCTCCGATTCGACTGGTCTGGGGGTGACGTCGTTGAAATACACGACGACTCGAGAGATTCAGTGGTGAGAACAGATTTTTCGGTCGATTTCATGGCTGCCATGGATATACCTATTGCATAGTATTTTTTTTTTAATATTTGGGTGCAACTAAACATGGATGAATCGATTTATATAGGATGGATTACATCAAGAGAAGGTGGAACTAAATAGTGAAAAAGAGAACGGAGATGTAAGCGAAGTTGAAGAGTCGAGGAAGATCGGCTGTGAATACTTAACCCGAAAATAGGGGTAGGAAAAATGGGTCTGATTTGGTCGAGTAAAAATGTAAGGTTAGACCAAACCAAAGCACGGTTCAGATCTTCATTCGACAAAGCAATGGTTGACGTGGCGAGTTAAGGATCTCCCATTAGTTGATTTTATTAATCATACGTGGTACCCTGACCTTTGATCTTATTCCCTTTTTAGTATAGTAAGATAACATTAAAGAGATCAATTTTAGCTCCAATTAATGTTGTTTTATTTTAAATGAAACATATGACTAGTTTGCTATAGTTGTCAACAAAAATCTAATAATATATTTTCAAAATTAAATGATGTCATATATAAAATCTGAATTTATAAATATATAACTTTTGAAAAATATATATAACTTTTAAAAAATAAAATAAACATTTTACTTTGATAAAAATATAATATATATTTTTATAGAATGCTTATATACACAAAATCGCTTGTAAACAGCTAGTTCTAATTTTTTTTCAAGCATAAAATCAATTTAATTAAAAATTTCGTACATATGTTTTTAGAGTGAGTTGTCTAAGAAAGCAACTGGTTGTTGAGATTATATTTATTTATTCTTTTACAATCTTAAAATAGCCAGTCACGTTTTATGTTAAGTTTTAAGGCTTTAACTAAAAATAGAATAAAAATAATAAGATAAAATTTTACGGTAATTTATTTTTAAGTATTATAAAAATATGCTTTATGAATATTTTTATTTAATTCTTATTGTTATATCAAATACAACTATAAAAAATTACCAGCTAAAATTTGAAATTACAAACTAACCAATAAACCATACACTATAAATATAAATGTCTGTTGGTAAGATGACGGAAAAAATTGACAAAATACTCTTAATCTATAAACTAACATGGTAAGATAGCTTCTCGTAAATTTATTCATCGATTCGTCACTAGTCATTATGATGATAGTTTCTCGGAAATTTCTGAAATAAAACAAAATTAAATGAATATATCAAAATGGTCGGTACAAACAACTAAAGTAAAGACTTTAAAAGTAAAGAAAAACTATTAGAGTAAAGACTTCATTCCATCATCAGAAGACCCAAGAAACTATGAGTTTTCTACGTTGTGAACCTTCTAAGAGGTCAAGTCAACAAAGACGATCACTTAAATGGTTGAGATCACATTTTTTTTTGGTTGAGATCACATATTAGTTCCAACTCGGTATATCCAATAACTTGGAAATTTGTAAGTTTAACACGTTACATAATTTGTAAGTTTAATTAACAAGTATCAATAACTTGGAAATTTGTAAGTTCAACACGCTACATAAGCATATGCGTTGAGCCAACCGGAGAGAATTGTCTAATTTGTTTCAGCATTTAGTGTTTTAATGGTCTAGATTGTGTTGCAAGTGTGCCAACGAATCAAAGCCATTCATTTTAGAAAAAATATTTTACAGTTACATGAAATATACGTCACCTTGACGAGATATATTAGACAATATTGACATTCTAAAATCTATACGAACTATATTACATAGCAACATTCATCAATTAATAAGTGTTATTCTTTAACTTATATTATCAATGTGATTTTAGAATAAAAGTGTTTTGACTTCGGTATAGACGTGGAAGAGGGCATAGGGAAATATTAGGGATTGGCTGAGCTGTTGGTAAAAAAATTGCAATATCTTCATGTCCATTGTAGACAAGATTAAGCAGAGACCGCAGAGTTGGTCTACAAAGTTATGGGAATTAAGTTCTTCTTAAGGCAGTCCTGCCAGCAACGCTAAGCTATGTTATGTCCTGTTTCATTCTTCTCTCATTCCTTTGCAAAAAAATACAATCGTGCTAACTCATTTTTGGTAGGATGCAAATCAGGAAAAGAAAAAGATGTGTTGGATTGCTTGATCTTCTCTCACTTTGCTCAAATTTGAATGAAAACTTGGGTTTAGGGATCTAGAATTATTTAATGATGCCTTATTTGCAAAAATTGGCTGGAGACTCATATGCAATCTCTCATCTCTTGTTGTTCAGGGTCTTATTAGGTAAATATTGCATGAACCTCTTTTTTTGGGACTATTCTGCTTCAGCTAATGCGTTTGTTAGAGGAGTATCCTGAGGTGACGGAAAATTCTGATGCTAGGCCCCAGCTGGGAAGTGGGTAACTTAGAATCTATACGAGTCTGGAGTGACTCTTTGCTCTCATTAACCTCGCCTCAAGCTCCTATCGGCCCTCTCCTCTTCCAACCTCATGGTCAGCAATCTTTTGTGTTCCCCTACCAACACTTGAAATTACAACTTCACTTACCTCTTTATGAGGATCATATCCATAGCCTAACTACCAACTCAATAGCGCATTAAAATCTTTACATCTGGCTAAAGATATTTCTAGTGAGTATACTACAAAATCTGGTTATAACCTTGCAAGGCTTTGCGATAATGAACAATTAGATCAACTATTTGACTTGCAGAAGAGCATTTGATCCATTAAAACATCGCCTAAACACCTCCACACCTTCCTCCTCTTTCCATTCACCCAAAAAGTGCGGTAGCTTGTTCCTATCTCCCCAAAACAAGTGTTAATACATTTTATCTGCCTTGAGAAGCACTTTGGGAAAATTCAGCTTGAAAAGCACCTTGAGATGCAACTTGAGAAGGACCTTTCTTCTTGTGAAACCTTGAATTATGATCAGCTTGTTCGTAAATTCCACAATGCATTATGCGCTTCTTATGTTTTGGTTGCTTCTTTGTGGGAGACTCATTAACACCTTTCTTCCTTTGATTGTCAGCCTTAGTTATCTTCTTCCTCCCCAGTTAGTGTGGATCAGGTGGAATATGGATGTATGGAGCACCTGTTGCAGGCCTAAACATAGCACTCCTCATCAGAACAAGTCCATCTGCATAGTTTCTTTTCCACATATACGTCTTAAACCAACAACATACAAATTGTTCAGTCGCAAGCTTTTTAAGAGAATGATTCCATATGCATGCTCAAATGGTATACTGCATATCTAGAACTTCATACAAATACACGTCCATCTCTCTAAGCTTACAAGGTAAGTACATCCACTCAGTCTTGCTTCATACATTTCATAGGTGCTCTTTGTACTTTTGCATTCGGAATCTTTGTTCTTCTCATCTTCAAAAAATTATGTTACACAGGGTGTACAAATCCCTTAAAACACAAAGTGAAAACACATAAATAAGATCTTACTAGAAAGTGAAAAAAGAAAACATATAATTAAAGTTTTATCTCGCCTTTGTGACCATGAGAGATAGCAAATCTATTTGCAATACATGCCATGGAAAACCTCTTTATAATCTCTAAGATAGACACAAATGAAATATGTCTTGCCTTCGTAATGGTGTTGTTAAAAGATTCAGCTGATTATTTCCACATCTTCACAATAAATTCCTAACCTGTAGAATGCTCTACACCAAGACCTAAGATTTGTCTTTTGAAAATCTTATCTAGCCTTTGCTGAAATTCTATTTCGTTGTAACTCCATGCTAAAACTCCATATGTACCTTCATTACAACCCACACACTTAAAGTACATGTATTTCTTGATGTTCTGGCATTTCCTCAATGCATAGTCGAGCACACAATATTTGAAAGCCCCACCATAGAGGAAAGTCTGATTCTTTTACAACCTTCCATTGCAACGTTTGATATGAATAATCTCCCTTGGCACCTTATTAAACCCTTTCTCTTCCCCATCTTCGCTTTCTAGACATTCATCATGACGAACAAAAGGCTCATCGACAAAATCTTGCATCAATTGCTCGATTTCGTTTTGATCCCTCTCCTCTGCTTCTTCGTCATAAGTATCATCACTATGTGCGTTTAATTCTAACTCCATTATTCTTCAGTCTCTTCCTTCAAGCTTCAGCTTAATCCTCTTCTCACAATAGTATCTCTCTAATTAAAAAAAATATCACACTTTGATTAGGGTTTTAATTTCCTCGGGTCTGGGGTTAAGAGGTTCGTCGGGTCTAGGTTAATAGGGTTGTCAGGTCTAGGATTTTAATTACTGGTTTGATTGAAGCTTTTTTATCTTAATCGGGTCATTTATTGGTCTAAAATCAGTTCTGTAAGATTTTGGTATTAATTAATTCAAGTTAACCGATAAATCCAATTTCATGGGTCTACAAATTTTGAACTAAAAAGACAGGGGATATAAGAATTTTTTTTTTGACATCGAAAGAAAACGAAAACTACTCTGCTGCTGTTAGACTAACTTCAGGCGCTAGCCATGTAGGCGCAGAGACACTGACAAAAGAGTATAACTCGCGTGATCTGCCACCTTTGGTGAGGCTACCGACACGTGCATTCAGAGATCTTGAAATAGCAGTTAAAGAGAAGACTGAAAACTCATTAGATAAAGCTTTGATTTTATCCAACTCCAAAGCTAGTGCTGGCCATTCTCATCTTTAAGTATGTTTTCAGCTTCTGCATGGAGGGATGAGGCCAAGCATATGTTGCCTTTAGATCCAAACAAGATGGGCCTCTCATCTTCTACTAACACAAACCCGAGCCTTGTAGCGCCCTTGTCCTCTATCCAAGATGCATCTACCTAGAATTTCCACCTCCTTGTTTCTGTTGTCTGCCTCAGTCGGTTAACCTCCACTGGCTGGTCCTCTCCCCCGATGTCGATGTTCTCTGCTAAAATCTGGGCTACCCGCCAGCACTCAGCTTCCTTTCCCCCGATAGCGATTTGAATCGTCTCCAAAGGAGATATGTCTTTATTATAAAATACCTTTTGATTTCTTGCCTTCCATATGTACCACATGATCCAAGCAAAGTCGGCTAGCTGTTGCGAGTTCACATCTCGAGTTATGGCTCTGAACATTAAGTAATCAAAGTTGGCGTAGAGGGAGCTACTAGGGAAATACCACGGAAATGATGGAATATAAGACATAGTCCAGCATTGGAGGGCTGGGGGCACTCAAAAAGAGTGTGGTTGATCTGCTCTGTCTTTGCTCAACACTGGAACATGAGCTTTCGCGAGTGCAGTGGCGTTTTGTTAGTTGCTCCGTCGTTGCTATGTAGCCAAAAATTGCTTGCCACGGAAAGTGTTTGAGCTTCCTTGGTGCCTTTAGTTTCCACGTTGCTTGTTGAGGGCTGTGGTGCTGGGTTCTAGTTCTGCTGCGTGCTGTACCGTATTTCACATCTCATGAGCTACTTCATATCCCGATTTGACAGTGTAGAGTCCTGATTTCAATAAGTCCTAGCTGACACAGTCCCTACGTCCAGTTCTACTGATATATAATGTTAAGATTCTTGGGATATTTTTGGTACAGACGAATTCATTAAGAAGGTTAATATTCCATTTCTACGATTGGTGATGATCAAATGATGTACACTGAGTTCATGATCATAATGGTTGCCTTTCCTCACGGGAGGGCGAGATGGGCTAACTGGTAGCCAAGGCTCTTCCCAGACCTTTGTATCATATCCTTTTCCGATTTTTTCCTGAGACCTTGCTGAATTATCTATCGCGAGGAGGTTATGCTTCTCCATCCGTACGACGGATTACGCGAAGTAACGGCGTCCATTGGGTTTGAGTGTCTATAGTATCAGCCTTTCAAAACTCTAGCTAATAGCGATTGTGGGAATTTTAGGAGGCGCCACATTTTTTTTACCAGTAGAGCGAGGTTGAAATCTTTGAAGTTCTGGAAAACCAGACCACCACATTCAAGTGGGATGCAAATTTTGTCTCAAGCTATCTATTGAAGGCCTCTATTGTTGTGTTTCGTACTCCACCAGTATCGGGACACTGCACTCGATAAGTTCTGAGTGATCCTATGTGGGAGAAGATAACATGACATAGCATATGATGGTACAGCCTGAGCGATCAATTTAATTTCAACTTCTTTACCACCTTTAGATAGGAGTTTCTCTGACCACGTGTTGGTATGATCAATAAATATTTCATGGACGAAGCTGAAGACTTTTTTTAGAGCCACATATCTTTTCCGGTAGGCCAAGATACATTCCCATTCCACCTTCTTGATTAATAGCTAGCGAACTTTTCAGGTATTTTTTGGACACTACCACCTTAGAACCGAATAGAACTGAAGATTTGTTTAGTTGTTGTCCTGAGGTGTTTTCGTAGACGTCAATAAGTCGCATTAGTTCGCGAGATTATTCAGGCTTCGTTTTGCAAAGGAAGAGACTATCGTATGCAAAAAGAAGGTCTGATACCGAGGGGAATGCTCGAGCAATCTTTATACCGGATAGCTTATTATCCGCTTCAGCATGCTTAATCTGAGATATCAACACCTTTGTGCATAGGATAAATAATAAAGGCGATAAGGGATCACCTAGCCGTAGTTCACGGAGGTAACAATATGTCTTTTAGCTTCTCCGTTAATTGAGGATCTAATACGAAACAAATGAGATACAGCTCATTATCCAGTGTATCCACCGATTGTCGAAGCCCACCTTTTCCATGAGTGTTTCCAAGAAGCTCCATTCCACACGATCATACCCTTTAATCATGTCCGTTTTAATGGCGACATATTTGCTTTGGCAGCTTGGATTCGTACGGAGAGCATGGAACATCTCTTGTGCTACTAGAATATCATCTGTGATAAGACGTCGAGAGCCACAAAGGCTGATTGTGCTTATGATATCAATTCAGGGAGCACCTTTTTAGACGAGAGGATAAGACATTGGAGATGATCTTGTACCTGAGGTTCATTGACTTATTGGTCTAAACTCTGTCATGGATTGTAGCCTGTCCATTTTAGGGATGATCCATATGTTGGTTTCATTGATGTGTTTGTCTATATCTCTAATGGCGAAAAATTCTTGTATTGTTCTAATGATGTCTTTCCCACTCACTTTTTCCAAATCTTTGATAGAAAAGACTAGTCAACCCATCTGGACCTGGTGCTTTCTTTGGGTTTATCGCAAACACCGCTTCTTTAATCTCTTCTTCTGACGGTTATTTGGTCGGGAGAGTATTCATGTCATCAGTGAAAGACACAGTAATATACCGGAAGGCTTACTCACTATCTTTTGGTGTGGAAGATGTGAACAAGTTATGAAAATACTCTGAAGCCAAATGCTCGATGCCTTCTTCAGTTTCAATCCAATTCCCAATGAGTCTAGAAGCTTTGTTATGCGGTTGAATTCTCTACGTTATTCTGTCTTTGCATGAAAGAATTTTGTGTTTCTTTCTCCTTCCTTAAGCCATAAGACCCTATTTTTTTGTTTCCAAAAAAATTCTTCCTCTCGGTAAGCTTCGAAAAGTTTCCACTTAAGTTTGAGTTCCTCTTCACTCGATATAGTATCATCGTTTTGAATCTCATCTAGTTTGTTCTTTAGATCCTCAATGAGCTTCTTATTATTTGATGGGTTACTTCTTTTCCATCGATAAATAGCCTTTCGGCAGTTCCTGACTTTTTCGTACAAATGGGGTGATTCGCTGGAATCTTCAAGTCCCCATCCTCGCTTAGCAGTCTCAATAAAGCCCTATTTGGCCAACCACCTCTTATCAAACTTGAAACATATGCGTCCTCGAACTTTCTTTGATTTTATCCGTACTAGTACAAGCCTGTAATCAGAGCCCCAACGAAGGAGGTACTCCACATCAGTGTGGAAAAATAGTTGATGCTAATCTTCATTACCAACTGCTCTATCTAATTGGATCGTTCCTCATCTTCTCCTACCTGCCTAGGAGAAAAAATTGCCTGAGTGTGGAAAATTAATCATAGTCGCTAACATGTTCTTGAAAGCTAGGAAACACGACTCAGCACGTTTTCTTCCTCCCTTATTCTCCGCATTGCTGGTGATCTCATTAAAGTCACCCACCATCAACCATGCTCATGAACGTCTTAAACTGATTCTCATTAATCTCTCTCACACTCTTTCGCGGTATTTAACTACCGGATCACCATACACGAAGGTCATGAAGACCTTGTGTCCTTCAATCTTTGCTGCAATATCTGTCATTCGATCATTCAAGAATTCAATCTTCACATAAACATTATTCATATAAAATAAAGCTGGTCCACCGCTTCGCCCAGCTGGTTCCACAGTGAACAAATTATCATAACCAAACTAAAATTTAAAGTTTTGAAAAAAGGAAACTAGGATTAAAACAGCGATGCAACTCCTGGAGATGTTTCTTTGTCAGGTACACGCCATCCCTTGACAGTTCCAAGAGATTGCCGTCATATTCGTGAACTGGGTGGTTTCTAGGAAACCACCGAACCTGAGTTTGACACTGATTTCCTGCTTTTCATGACGATGGTACATCTCATGACGATTTGTAAATTGTTCAGTCATAACAATCGAGACTCTTTGGGAGTTTCAGCTGTTTTCCTTTTGGGCAGAGGCGTCCTCGGGTTGCAAGCTTTTTGGACGCAGACGCTCCTTTAAGGTCGGGGCTCCGGGATCCTTTCCTCCTCCCTACTGCTGGAGGGTTCGCCATACCTCTCTTTCCAATTGCACTCTTTTTTGTAGATCCTTGAGCTTTCTCTTTCAGACTCTGGACTTCAAAAAGTTTCTTAGGTTTAGCTATTGGCGGAAGAGTCGCCCCGAAAGGGGATAGCTGGGAGATTGCCTCAATCCGACCATCTTCGTTGTCGTCCTCAGATACCTACCCTTCTCCATCAAAGTTTTCATCAAGTAAATCATCATTATCCACCATCTCTTTATTCATGGCAAGCTCAAAATATTCATCAATGATCTTATCAAATACTTTCTCTTCTTTGTCCTTCATTACGAGATAAACTTCCTTGTTCAGGGGAAGCATATAGTCGCCTCATATATGCTTATCATATGCCTCAACCATGCTGTTGATGATGATATCAGTCGCTTTGGTCAAACTTAAGTCACATTTCTCAGTCAGCATAGGTACTATAGCCTCGTGTGCCCTTTCTATGCTAGTTACATGATGATGGCGAGTATCTTGTATACTTTGAGTTCTGATATCATTTGAAGTTCCTTCTCTTTCTGTGACCCCAGTTCTGTCTGCTCCTACCGGGCTACTGCTTTTACTTGCTTCTTGTCCTCTCCTCGGAGACACATTGTTCTCTCTTGTTCCTCTGTCCTTTCTCACAAGCCTCCATTTCATGATTCTCTGAGAAGGTGGTGAGCGAGAGCGTCTCCCCCCATAGTTTCCTCTAGGCCACTTGTTTTGTATGTTATCTGAGATAGTACGCTGAGAATGTGGCGAACTTATTCTCCTGGAGATTTGATTATCGTGTCTTTCTACTTGTTTCCCTTTTGGGTTCTCATAAATGGGATAGCTTTCAGTCCTCTTATCTTTCCGGTCGTTAGGAAGTCATTCCGAGGAGGAGGTCATTTCCATGTTTCTTTCTTTGGACACCACTCTTAAATTTTGTTGATATGGGTGATATATGTCCCGATTCCGGGGAATTTCATAGCTAGTGGAGCTATCCAGTCAATTCTAGAAGATATTGGAATGAGCCTCTCGGCAATCTATAAGTATGTTAAGATCATGCGGTCTATCATAATCGTGTTGGTTCTCGTATCGACCCTCTCTCCTTTGGAACTTCGGGGAAGAAGTGTCGCTCTTAAACTCTTTACCTCTATTATCGAGCTGGATCTTTGATTTGTGGTAGGCTTTTTTCCACATTACGACGATATGGTATAGAGAAAGCTTCCTGAGTTGCCTTATCATCTTGTTCCTTTTGCTCAACCCTAAGGAGCCAATTTTTTTCTCTTTGTGCTTCTGTTAACTATGGACACGTTCCTTCTTCATGTGTGATTCTCTTACAAGTGAAGCAATACCTATGAAGATCCTCGTATTTGATTGTAACTTTCACTACATAGCCATTCTCAAAGCCGACTTTGCAATCAAATTTCAAAGGAAGATCACCGTTAAAAAAGTCTTACACGTATGACCTCCTTCTACATCAGCCGCTTCATAAGTTCTAAGAGAACTCCCAACACTTTGGTAAGTTTCCAGATTCTTATAATGGATCAGTACGTCTGATACCCCAGCCCAAAGCAGCATCATGTTGGGGAAGTCCTCCTTAATGGTTTGGATCCATCTTTCCAACGAGAAACTTCACTTATTGAAGTGGCACGGTTGTCGCTGAAGAACCTTATGAATATCTTCCTCCTTATCAAAGTAAATTTGAAACTTATTGTTTCCTAAGTTTGTGCCCCTAACTCGACCTTTGAAGTCCCATATCCGACGTTTCGGCATGTGTTTCAAGAGCGCTTCAACGCTTCTGCCATCTGAATGGAACATACGCCTCAGAGCCTTATGCGGCTAGGGTTTATAAGAGATATACAATGCTATGTTAAAGTTAGGGGATATAAGTTTAGATTTTTTTGTCGAGGATATATTGGAGACATATGATGCTATGTTATATTTTTCGTGGAAAAATAGTTCGTCGGCCCAAAATTATTGATAATTTTAAAAGATTCTAGCTATTCCTACTATCTAGGTTTAGCGCGTCATGCAGTGACAAAAGCTATATACGAACAAGTTGCCTATGAAAATGGAAGATTGTATTTTCATTTTGTCACAAGTTTGCACAGATGAATCTAAAACATACCAGGTTTTTTTTCCTATGACTACATTAGTATATTAGCCTACTAGGATTAGTAAAAGAGGACTTACACTTTATTATAGAATAAAATTAAAAGACCACATCCGTCAAGAGGAGAAATATTAACACGTTTGCATGAACTGCGGGCGATGTAAATATTAAACAAAAAGACCAAATGAGTTGACTCTAGCCTCTCATTTTCTATAAAAAGCCCGAGAGAGAGAGTTGGCACAAAACACAAAGAACAAAAAAAGACCATTGTAGGTAACATATATTATATGTAGTTGAAAACCACTTTTTATCTATCTATATATATATACTCTTCTATATATTATTTGAGAAGTCAATTTAATAATTTTTGCTTTCGTGTCAATCAATGGTGAAATTTTGAAAAATTATTATAATTTGATTAGTCGATAATTTTTAATTATTTAATTACATTTAAAATAAAAGTTAAGTCCATAACCAATTAATATTACTTGCCAAATAATCTAAATGATATTACAATAATAATTTATGGTAATTAATTGTCAACATTATAGAAAAAAAAAGTTTGATTAATTTTTTCTCATGTTTATAAACTATTTGATTAATTGTTTCTTATATTTATAAAATATATAAAAT
Organism: Moricandia moricandioides; assembly: GCA_905132885.1. Taxonomy (NCBI): domain Eukaryota; kingdom Viridiplantae; phylum Streptophyta; class Magnoliopsida; order Brassicales; family Brassicaceae; genus Moricandia; species Moricandia moricandioides. The sequence continues at coordinate 191,564 of CAJHQQ010000369.1, forward strand.
AATGAAGATTTTTTTAAAAAAGCAATGTAAATAATTTCATATTATTTTCATTTTTTTTCATATTCTTAGATAGATACTTATATTCATATATAATCTATTATAATAATTATCAATGTCTTATAATGTCCATATATGATTTATAAATAATTTATAGTTTTTAAAATAATTCAAACAAATATTTATTATGGTTTCCATAATTATTTTATTAGAATTTTAAAATATTTTATAATAGCACATAAAAAATCAGAATCCTACTTATATATTAATTGAGAAGTCACTTAAATGATTTTTACTTATGTGTCGCTCATAAGTGAAAATTCAAACAACATTTATAATTTGATTGATTGATGATATTTATTAATTGTTTATTTGAATCAGATCTATATATAAGGTAACTCTAGAGCCTAACTAATACAAGTTACCAAAACACATAAATAAGATTAAAAATAATTATTTATGATAACTAATAGTATAATTATAGAAAAATATATGATATTTTGTCAATATGTATATTTTTTTCAATTATTTAAATAAAATAAAATAATTTAATATAATTATTACAGAAATAAATATAGTGGGTATATATTATTATATAAAGAATTAGATTTGTATGAAAGACATTAATAGAAATTTTTATGTTTTTTAAAACCCACACATGATTTGCAAATCATTTATGGAGATTTAGAAGTTATTTATAAAAAAATAAAATTATTTTTTATTCTGGTTTATGAAATCATTTTATTAATTTTTAAAAATATTCTTTAAAATAAATAGAAAAAATCAAAAAAAATCAAAGAAACATAAGTAAATAAATCAGTAAAGATGATGCGGAGCTACAAAAACTTCTGATCATCATTTTGGAGCTACTAAAAAAAATTTCTTTTTCTCTCTGAAGATTAAAGTAATTTTTATTTTTACATGTAAAAAAAATTAAAAAAAATCAATTAAAATAATTGTTTCATGAAGAACAAAACTTTTTAGTAACTTGGATTTACGTTGGTTAAATATCTTAAATCTTAAAGCTCTTCTAGAAAATATACTAAAATTTTTGTTTATCAAACATTTGAACTTAAAAGTTAAAATATTTGATATTTTTAATTATTAGTCAAAATTATAATATTGTCTTTGTATAATATTATTATCCGTAAAAATACGGACAAACACCTGGTATATATAATACTAAAAAGAAGATATTTTGCACCTGATATATATATATATATATATATATATATTATTTTATTTTATTTTTGTAACTAAATGGTCTTGGCCTAGTGATAAATGGGTTACGACTGGAGTTTCCGTCATGGGTTCAATTTCTTTTGGCCATCTATGAACGTTTTAAGTGGCAAAAAAATTCGGATTTCTATGTGTTTCATGGTGATTATTCTTTGGCCCTAGAAAACCTTTATGTTAGAGTTATTAAAGAAAGAAAAAAAAAGATATTTGGAAAGGAGAGATTGGCAGCTGTCATTTAAAAAAAACCTACTATCTAGGTTTGGCACGTCATGCGGTGATGAACAAGTTGCATATGAAAATAGAACATTTTATTTTAATTTTATTACAATTTTGTACAGATGAATCTAAAACGTTTATTTGAATGGATAAATGGGAGACTCAAAACATTGTAAATGGTCCTACTCCTAAATTGAGAGCTAGCTTTTTTTTTCCTATGACTAGATTAGTGTATTAGCCTACTAGGATTATTAAAAGACGATTTACACTTTATTATAGAAAAAATTAAAAGACCATATCCGTTTTTTTTTTCCGGCAAACAGCTATTCTATTACTCAAGCTTGAGGTGGTCTGGGTAACCAGACCGGAATAGAACAACCAATAAAAAGTAACTCCCTATAGAAGGATCTAGCTGTCTTAGCTAAAAAATCTGAAATCTGATTACGCGCTCGAGGAACATAAGAAATTTTGAAGTCTGGGAAGCAAATCAGTAGTGTTTCTATCCTCTCCAGTTCTGTAGCAAAGCTTGGCCAAGCGTGAGGGTCCTTGATCATAGCAATCAGCTCCTTACAATCTGTACCGAAGCTCTGGCATGTCAAATGTTGGAGCATATTCTCCATCACCCATCGCAGTGCTTCTACTTCCGAATTCAACGCTGATTTTCGTCTAGGTATATTTCGTGGTCCCATGAGTTGACGATTCCCACCACTGTCCATCCAGACCCATCCACAGCCACTAAATTGATCATGGCATGTCCAAGATCCATCTATTAGGCAGATATTACCCAAGCTTAAGACTTGGGATTCCTCGTCATTGTTCCCTTGTATCACTGATGACACCACCTCGTTTGCAGCAAACCAAGCTTGACATTCACTCTCAGCATATCTTACTAGTTCCAGAGGATCCCTATCTATTCCCCTAAAGAGTTTATCATTTCGAGCCTTCCAAATATACCAGATTATCCAGGGATATGGATCTCTGTCTCGTTCAGGTTCAATTATGATGTTCTTCCTCCAGAATAGGTAATCCATGTTCACATAGATGCTTGGTACTGGAAAGATATCTTGACTCGTTGGAACTGATGATAGTGCCCAAACTTGTAAAGCAGGCGGACATTCAAAAATAGCATGGGTTACAGATTCCTCTGGTTCACCACACCTTGGGCAGTAATTATCACATCTCATATTCCGCCTTACTAAATTCCTTGTTACTGCCACGTGTCCAGTTAACAATTGCCATATAAGATGGCAAATTTTTTTTTGGCGTCTTTAGCTTCCAAGCAAAGGCTTGAAGCTTAGTCACACTTGGCTCTAGCACTTCATTTTCATTTTTCTCCTGGAGGAGATTCTGGGCTACCCAATATCCGGACTTGACCGTATATTGTCCATTCTTTGTGTAGTTCCAGCAGAATGTGTCCCGTCGATGAGTCGTACTTGTGGCCAAACTCCTAATAAGAGATATATCGTCAGGGTTGACATATTGTTCCAGCAAGCCAACATCCCATGTCTTTGATTCCTGATTAATAAGATCACTGACCCTCATATTTGGATTCATAATTGGTGCCACAGGTGTAGCTGACCTAGCAGGTGTGGTTGGGATCCATGGATCCTCCCACACTTTAACTTCATACCCAGAGTGTATCTTCTGTCTTATCCCCAATAACAAAAGCTCCTTTGCCGCAGAAATGCTACTCCACACATAAGAAGGACTATTTACAGAATTTACTCGTAAAGACGAGCTCATCCTGTAATATCTTTCCTTTAGAACTCTGGCCACCAGCGAATCAGGGTATTGTAGTAGCCTCCATAATTGTTTTGCCAATAGAGCCAGATTAAACTCGTGGATCATGCGGAATCCAATCCCACCCTTCTCTCTTGGTAAACAGACTTTTTCCCATTTTGACCAGTGTATTCCTCTTTTGGGGGGGTTAGAGCTCCACCAAAATTGTGCAATAACACTGGCAAGATTTTCACATATCTCCAATGGGAGAAGGAAAGTAGACATAACATATGTCAGAAGAGCAAGTAGAATGGATTTGATCAGCACCTCTTTTCCCCCTTTCGAGAGCCATCTACCTGTCCAGCCATTCACTCTATGCATCAACTTGTCTTTAAGGAAAGCAAAAAGTTTGCACTTAGAACCGCTAATATCTTCTGGGATACCCAAGTAAGACCCCATCCCTCCTTCATTCTGTATACTAAGTGCATCTTTAATTTCCTGCCTAGTGGTTGCATTAATTCGCTTACCAAAGAGCAAGGAAGATTTATCAAAATTGATGCATTGGCCTGATGCTTTTCCATACGTCCTGACTACTTTCATTACTTCTTCACATTCACGGGGCTCCGCCTTACAGAAGAAAAGGCTATCATCAGCAAAGAGAAGGTGGGATACCGATGGACACGCGCGTGTGACGCGCATCCCCGTTATCTTTCCTTGGTTCTCTGCGTGATTGAGAAGGCTAACGAGCGCTTCCGTGCATAGAATAAAAATGAAAGGAGACAAAGGATCTCCTTGGCGTAGACCTCTCCCTGGAATAATATTTCCTCTCGGCTGCCCATTCATGAGAACTTTATATTGTACTAATGTAATGCATCTCATTATCCAGGTAATCCACGTTTCCGAAAAGCCCATCTTTCGCATGACAGCTTCAATAAACGACCATTCCATCCTGTCATATGCTTTACTCATATCCGTCTTGATGGCCATTCTTTTATTGCGTCCGCTTGGCTTAGTCCTAAAAAGACCACATCCGTAAAGAGGAAAATATTAACACGTTTGCATGAACTGCGGTCACGATATAATATTAAACAAAAAGACCAAATGAGTTGACTCTAGCCTCTCATTTTCTATAAAAAGCCCGAGAGAGAGCGAGAGTTGGCACAAAACACAAAGAACAAAAAAAGATCATTGTAGGTATAACGATGATGATGATGGGCGACACGTTTGGATCAGTAGGCTCAAGCATCGCAAGTTTGTTCTTTATTTGGGCAACAGTTCAACAAATCTTCCCTAACCATTTGAAGATTGCAGTCAAAGAGTTTCTTTTGTCTTCGTTCCACCAACTCTGTTTTGCTCAAAGAGTTTCAGATTATTTCACCAACCTCTTCTCTCCTTATGTGGATATAAACTTCCCAGAGAGCGATGAGTACCGTTTCAACCACGCTTTCTCAGCCATCGAGACCTACCTTGAGTCGAAAGCAACCGATAAATCAAAGCACCTGAAAGGAAGCCAGGTGAAGGAGAACAAAGATTTGGTTTTGAAACGAGACGAGGTTAAAATCAGAGACGAATACAAAGGAGCTAATGTTTGGTGGGAGATTGTGACTGCTTCTGATGAAGAAAGATCTTTCAAGCTCACTTTTCACCACCGTGCAAGGAGTCTTATAACTGATTCATACGTACCTTATGTGGTTGAAGAAGGGAAGTTAATTAAAGCCAAGAAACAGCAGACGAGGCTGTTCACCAATAATCCTAGTTCTCAATGGGGTTTTTTAGCCAAAATATGTGGAGATCTATTGAGTTTGAGCATCCCGCGAGTTTTGAAACACTAGCCATGGATCCAGAGAAGAAAGAAGTGATTATGAGTGACCTCACGGCTTTTACCAATGGCAAAGATTATTATAAGAAGATTGGGAAAGCTTGGAAGCGAGGCTACTTGTTGTATGGACCACCAGGAACTGGTAAGTCCACCATGATTTCAGCCATGGCTAATTTTTTGAACTATAACATCTATGATCTTGAACTCACGGCTATAAAGAACAACTCGGATTTGAGGAAACTTCTTACAGCAACATGCAGCAAGTCCATTGTTGTGATCGAGGACATAGATTGCTCTATAGATCTCACTGGTAATAGAATCAAGAAAGACAGAAACTCCATGGAAAAGAATGGAGAACAAGATAAAGACGAAAGCTCGGTTACACTCTCTGGACTTCTAAACTTCATTGATGGTATCTGGTCTGCTTGTGGGCAAGAAAGGATTGTTGTGTTCACAACAAACCACTTGGAGAAACTTGACCCTGCTTTGATTAGGAGTGGAAGAATGGATATGCACATTGAGTTGTCTTACTGCACTTATGATGCTTTCAAGATTCTTGCCAAGAACTACCTCGATCTTGATGATCATCCTTTGTTCAAGAATATCAGGTCTTTACTGAAGGAGACAGAGATCTCTCCAGCTGATGTTGCAGAGAACTTAATGACCAGAAACCATAAAATAGATGTTGATGGATCCTTGAATAGTCTCATCAAAGCTCTGGAGGAAAAGAAGAAAAGTCAGAGTCAACATGATGAAGACAAGAAGAAGAACAAGTTCAGATTATTTGGTTGATCTTTGACTTCACTAAGTTTGCAATGTTTTAGTTTAAATGATATTTCACTTCTATAAGAATAAAATCTGCAACTTTGAATTAAGAAGTCAAAAGAGACTAGAGACTAACTTAAAAAGAAGAGTACTACAACAATACATTAATCTGTGATGGCACGTGTGCTGTATTCTTACAAGAGCCAAAGCCTAAACTGTCCACTGTTCAGTATCTCCACTTATACTCTTGACTAAAAAAGAGACACAATCAGAAAAAAAAGTGAGATACAATCAGACCCTAAAACCACATCTAATAGAATTTATAATTCTTATTTAACAAGATGAACATATAAAATTGCAAATAAACAAATGAAGATTTGTAGTTTTTTTATTTGCATTGGTTATGCAGGTTTTAGCTTTTAGGAACATAACGCCCACATCCTCCTCATTCCAAAAGTGAGGGGTGGCTTAACTGGCCTCTCTAAGGTACCTAATCCACTCACACCTCTCAAAGTTGAACCCTTAAACAAATCCAGACAGAAGCTAAGACTCAGCTTAATGAAAATTGTTGGACTGGAGATCTCATTTTTAAAGTAATATGAATTTTTAAATGTAAAATTAAAGTGTAATGCTTTATTTCAGTTAATAATAGGTTATTCCGTAATATATATATATATATATATATATATATATATATATGACATATTTTAACTAAGTTTGATGGGATTTGGGTATTTCGTTTCATTTTCATATTCTAAATACCCGAATCCGAACCGGACTCGAAACGGACCCAAATATTACGGGTATTTTATAAGTATTTTAATTATAGACCCGAACCTACTTGGACCCAAGAAAAACCGACTCGAACCCGAACCCGAACCGAAAATTTACAAGTACCTACTGGGTCTAAAACTCTAGGACCCAAAGGACTCGGATTCGAAAGGAACCGACTCGAACCCGAACGCCCAGGCCTACCTGCAACTAAAGATTTTTTTTCTTTTCATCTCATCCGGAGAGACAAGAATCAACGATTAGTTTTAGGTTTTCTGAAAAATAGAAATGTTTTTAGTTATATTTCAAGAATTTATTTAGTACTATTTGTTAAATTTTTAAATATACATATTATAGAATAAATTTTATTTCACCAAAAATATATTATAGGACAACTTTTATATGCAATTATGGTAAAGATATAATATGATAGCATTTTTTTTTGTTTTATTTTGACAAATTTTCTTTTTTTTTAAAGAAGTTATTTGTCCAATGGGTTTGGTAAATTCGTAGAAGCTAATCCTCTTGTAAAAAAAAGTAAGAAAATAAGTGAGAGTCGTTTTTGCGTTTCGTCCTCCCCAAAAGCCATCGAAGAAGATGTGAGAAATATGCATATCTAATTCGACGGATCTTCTTCAAGGTTGATTCTTAAATTTATCTTTAGTTTCTTTGTTTTATTCTAATGATTCGTGGGTATTAACATTGTTTCATTGTAAGCTTGTATAGTCTTACAAGCTTGGATCTTTGGCTCTAGTTGTTGGTTATAGGTTGTTGGTTTACTAGTTGAGGACATACTGTTGTCTTATTCTTCGCATCATGATCCTCTAATGTATGCATGCATCTTCATGTAAAGCTTTTGTCTTATAAGCACTAGTGCTTGAAAACAAGTAGTACATGTTATAGCTTTTGTCTTTGTTGTTTTCATATGTATCTCGTTAAGCTGTATTCGTTATAAACTTGTACGTCTTTTCTTTATCTTTTTTTATAACTTCAGTCTTTACTCGTTTCAAGTTTCTTTGTATGAATGATTTTATTTACAGTATTTTAAAGTCGCTTCTTTTCTTTTTCTTTAGCGTAGAGTTTTCTTTTATTCTATCTATACTATAAACGAGGTAATCTCAATTACCTCTCTAAAATGTCCGTTGATGCCATAATGTGAATGAGTTTGTCCCATGGTTTCATAGTTGCCCAAGATATAAACAAATGCCTCGTAATGAGGTAATCTTAATTACCTCTCTAAAGTGTCCCTGATGCCACAACACAAATGAGGTTGTCACTTGTCCTGTTTCATAATCTCAGAGGTATAATCAAAATGCTCTGAGACAAGGTAATCTTAATTACCTTTCTGAATGTCCCTGATGATAGAACAAAGAGCTTGTCCCACAGTTTACTAGTCTCAGAGTTATAATCAAAATGCTTTGGGACAATGTCCTCAATGATAGAACACAGAGCTTGTCCCACGGTTTACTAGTCTCAAAATTATAATCAAAATGCTGTGAGACAAGGTAATCTTAATTACCTTTCTGAAATGTCCGTGAGATTTTCCCGGTCACATTATAATTGAGAATGTCCTTGATGCCGTTAGCATAAATGAGCTCGTCCCTGAATAAGTCGGTTTTCCTAGTCACCCAGGTATAAGGAAATGTCTCGTAACAAGGTAATCTTAATTACCTTTCTGAAATGTCCCTGATGACAGAACACAAGTGAGCTTCTCATGCGGTAGAATCAAGAATGTCCCTACAAAAATCGGTTTCCTAGTCACCCGAGCTCTAAACAAATCCCTCGTAACAAGATAATCTTAATTACCTTTCTGAAATGTCTCTGATGACAGAACATAAGGTGAGCTTCTCCTGCGGTAGAGTGGAGAATGTCCCTGCATAACTCGGTTTCCTAGTCACCCGAGCTTAATTACCTCTCTAAAACGTCTCTTTGGGCTACTTAGGATTCTAGTTACCTGAGTTAAATTCCCCTCGAGTTGCTTGAGATCCTAATCACTCAAGTGAAATACAAAGCAAAATGGAAGTCCCTGATGCTAGAATACAATGAGACTGTCCCACCTCATTACATTACTCAGGTTTCTATTCACCTGAGTTAAACACAAATGCCTCTGGAATTGCTTGAGATCCTAGTTACTCTAGCTGAGATTAAAGGATACAAATGATGAGTTTACTCGGTTTCTGGTCACTTATGTTAAACACACATGCCTCTGCACATGTCTAATGAAAATTGAGGTTGGGCTGTCTCTTCAAATTACTTAGGTTCCTAGTCAGCAGCACAATCTTCCCGGTTCAAAGTGTATTAAGAGATGAGGTAACTATTTTTCCTTCTTTTGTTTCAGGTATGTGTATTTCTAATTCTCTCTGTATATGATGCTTTATTTCTTTATCGAGTAGTCATATATTCGCTTCTTAAGCTTAATCTGTTTTTTTAATGCAGGTTGACATCAGAAGTACAAATTCATTGTGTTTACACACTATCGAGAGGTAGTGAACAAACATACAGAAGATCAACACAAGACTTTCATGATTTTTCCCTTTGAGCAAGTTTACAGATGTCGTCTAACTCCACCTTTCTATCTTTCTTTGCATGTAGTTCTCCACTGGGTTTTGAAGATTAAGCCAAGAGTTTCAAGTTATTTTCTTTCCACTCTTTTATAGTTGGGTTGTTCTTCACAAGATATGCATTTTTCGTTTTTTCTTCTTTTGATATCCATGCAGTTTCGTATCCATGTTGCTTGAGTTTTAATGTACCTTCAAAATAAGTTTTGCTCTATGTTGAATTTGATTTCTTTAACTTTGCATTATTCTTTTGTACATAAATTTTCTCTCATAATAGATTTGCTTGTTGAGTGCTTTATAAAAGCTGTGTTGACTGTAGCACATCATCACTTTGTGATTGTCTCACTTAGTTTCTTCAGATTTGTTTTTCTAATGTGGAAACTGTCTCGCTTAGTTTCTTTAGATTTCTTTTTTTGTATGTTTATCATATTGGTTATGATGTATATATAAAGGTATGAAATTTCTAACATAAGCCGATTGTTCAGCTTAAGTTTAATAGATTTAATGGCTCTTGAGTGATACTTTCACATTCCGTGTTTATAATGCATAATCAGGTATTTTCTTTGTTTGGTAATTTCTAACCTAAATAAAATGTCTTTCATGCTTTATGTTGTAATATATTTATGTTTGATTTTCCTCTTACAATTAGAGGTTTAAAGCTTACTTCCACATGATTTGTTTTAGTTCTGTAAATCATTTAGCTTATGTTCTACAATATCTCTATGTTTCATATGCTTCTAGTTGTATCATTTGTTGGTTTGCTTGATATGTTTAATGTTTCTTCAAACCTCTTACAATTGGAGGTTTGAAGCTTATTTCCACAGAACTTGTTCTGTAAATCTTTTGGCATATGTTCTACAATATGTCTATGTTTAATATGCTGCTAGCTTGTATCATTTGTTGATTTGATTTATATTTAATGTTTTACTTTACTTGCGATATGTCATTTGTTTGTTTGGAGATCTTAGTTTGTCAGAGTAGAAGTATTGGTTATTGTTTTTATGTGATTCGAGGAGGTTACTTGCGATTCAGCCATACTTAGATGTTGTTATTCTAGTTACCTGCATACCATGCATTTTTTTCTATAGCCGTTTGTCTCTATATTTTCCATATGTTTGTTTTGATACCATTTAGAGTTGATTCATAAGTCTAATGATTTTTTGTCTTGCTATATTTTTTTCTTATGGATGTGATTATTTATGGAAGTCATCTAACTCATCAATATCAATATTTTGATCAAATAACTCTATATTTTCTAGACTAGCCATGTTTGAGTTATGATAGTTTGATTAGATTATATTGGTGTTGGCATTTTTGAAAAGTCATGTCATCTCTGACTTGTATGAATGATATGTTACTGTATTAGTTTGTATAAGATTCTTTACATAAGCTAATGTGTGTTAGATATGTGATTGTCTTGATGCCACTCATTTCTTTATATCATTTGCATCATTAGTCTTTGATATTGCTTATTCAATTCTCAGTCTCGTTGAAACATTGTGTAAGCTTATGTGTGCTAGATATGTGATTGTCTTGATGCCATTCATTTGCTTATATCATTTGCATCACTAGTTTGATATTGCTTATTCAACTCTGAGTCTCTTTGAAACATTGTCAGTCTTTTATCTTTTTGTGGGTTTTTGGTTTATTAGGATTTTTCAGTGATGAAATGTTTTTTTGGGATGAAATTCTTGTTTTTATTTTTAATTTTAGTTATATTTCATGTTTTGTTATATTGTGTGCTAATCTCGTTTAGAGAACGAATATAGTTATCTAGTTTTATGAATCGGATTACAAAAAAAAATCAAATGGAATTGAGCTTTTCCCAAATCAATCGGCGACATTGCACAATATTTTGTTATATTGTGTGCTAATCTCTTTTAGAGCTGATATATTTATCTAGTTTCATGAATTAGATTACTGAAAAACAAATCAAATGGAACCGAGCTTTTCCAAAATCAATCGGCGACATTGCACAATAATATTGATTTGGGAAATCGTGATTAGGGAAATTGTGATTATTGATATGAAATTATGCTTACAAGGTGTTTTTGCCTTCACATGTGGACATAACATCTACAAATACGTATTACATGCATTAGTAATTCAAAAATCAACATTAAATTATTTTTGTATATGATAAAAGTTTCATCGAATATATATAAAGGTATCAATGACTTGATTAGTATTTTATTATACATTTTGTTTCTTAAATTTTATCTTTTTATGATCGAAAAAAGTTTTTGGATAACAACACATAATACATATAAATGATGTTATATATTTTAAATACGTTTTTATTTTTAGCTACTTTAAATTATATTGATTTATAATCAACTATCTAATTTTAATAAGTCTAAAATTTTTAGCATATTTTTTTTTTAAAAAAATGGTTAGGTTATATAATATATTATATTCCCCAAAAATAACAATGACATTAATCAATCTAACTTTTAAATTTTATAATCAATTATCTAATACAATAAAATAAAGTAGAGTTTGATTTGTACAAAATTTTGTTATTTTTTATAAATCAAATTTAAGAATCATCTGAGTTTCAATTTTTTTTACATGATTTAGGATAAGGCTCTAGGAAATTCAAACAAGTAAAGTTAGAATATAATAAAATATTTTTCTTGTGTATTCTGAATATAAATATCATTTGGCACTATCTAAATTACCATATATAGACTCGTTTTTATTTTTAATATTTGAATATTTAAAAATTAAAAAATAAATAATTTTGTTAGAAATTATTTTTCAATTTTATTGTAAATTTTAAATATAATTTTTTATTATTATTATATCTAAATTTAAATTTGATAATTAACGTAATCAATTTTTTTCATTTTAATAAATTAATAATTGTAAGTCTATTATATATTGCATTTACTTAAGATATTTATATGTTATGAAATAATAATGTTTATATAAATATAAATTATATAAGATTGGTTAATTATATATACATATATATATATTGCATTTATGATATAATTATATATATATATTGCATTTATTTATGATATTTATAGTTTTTAGTTTCTCAGAAATTTCTAAAATAAAAGAAAATTAAATGAAAATAGCAAAATGGTGGGTACGTATAGGTAAAGTGAAGACTTTAAAAGACAAGAAAAACTATTAAAGACTTCATTCCATCATTAGAAGACCAATAAACTGTGAGTTTTCTACGTTCTGAACAGTGTAAGAGGTCAAGTCAACAAAAGCAATCAATTTATTGTTGAGATCACATATTAGACCATCTTTAACCTAGAAACCCAAAGTGGGATGCTTATTTTTTTTTCTTTTTTTTTTGATTTTTTTTTAAAAAAAGAAAAAAGGAAAAGAACCAATTGTGGGTCGTCACGTGTCAGTAGGACCCACAAATAGTGCAAACAACTAACCAAAAGAGGTGCTTAATTTGGGAAAATAAGAGTTGGTTTTAGGGGTGCTAGTGGGGCCCACCCCTTAAGCCACCCAATAAGCACCCCCATTGCACATGCCCTTAGTTCCAACTCAAGATATCCAATAGGACCAATACATATATGATGCATGCAATTAAAAAGGGAGTAAAAAGTTGGAAATTTGTAAGTTCAACACGTAAGTTACATAAGCATACGCGTGAAGCCAATTGGAGAGAATTGTCTAATTTAATTTGTTGTAGCATTTTGTGTTAATGGTCTAGATAGTGTTGCAAGTGTACCAATGGGCTGGCTACCTACGTTCACTTATTCCATTTGTAGGTTTCATTCCGTCTGTAGATTCCATTTCGTTTGATAGTTTGATGGTTGGTGTGTTAATTTTGTGAAAGTTTGAAAGTTTTGTTTATTGATTCTGCAATAACCAAATGGCATTTCTCTGTGCTTTTGATTTTACTTCACGATATCGCAAATCACTCTCCGATAGATGATTCATCTTTCCATTACTCCAACCAAACACACTAAACTCTAGAGTTTTAAATGAATGTGCTCCCAAAAAGGTAAGTGTACTTTGGTGATATAGATAGTCAAATCAACTCTCTTAAACATTCCCACATATATCAGAAATCGGGATGTTACAATTCATCCCCACTCACAGAACGTAAGACCCCCATTTCGCACAAGGGTAGATCTCAAGATGCTTCTCGGGTTAGAAATGAGATGACTAACCAGCTCTGATACCATTTGTAACGCTCTGAACGTCCGTCCAGGGCCATCCACGCCCATTGCGTTAATTTTTTGAAGGCTCGAAAGTCTTATTTACTGACCCTGCAAACACCACATGATATTTTCCCGTGTTTGCAGCTTCACTTAAGCAGTATCGCGAACACTACAAAAAAACAACGATATTCTGAGAGACATTCCGAGGGAAAATGAATTCCTCGGAATTTTCTGACCAAAAACCGAGGAAATACCGAGGAAATGCAAAACTTGGTTTCCTCGGTATTTCCTTAGAATATACCGATGGAATTCCGAGGAAAACACAGTTCCTCGGTATATTCTTATGGAATACCGAGGAAACTACGTTCCTCGGAAAAAACCAACGAACATCCGAGGAAATATTGATGTTTTGAAACCCCAAACCAACTTTCCTTGGAATTTCCTCGGAAATTTCCGAGGAAATTCCGAGGAACTAGGGGTTTTTAACCGAAAACAACGTGTTACGGATTGAATCACACGTATATAACCTTCATTAAGTGTCTTAAGGAGATTATGAAGTAAAAAATTGGTGTTTTACCCGATAATAAACACTTTTACGATTGCATGAACGAAAACCACACAACATAAGATAAACGTTATACACTTTAATAAACGGTAAAGGGAATACTTACAATTATTTTTGAAATTTTGTTATTTCATGGTTTATGATCATCTATACAAAGAATCCTCAATGGTATGCATTACATTTGTATAAGAAACGATATAGGGCAAAAAAATTGATGTTTTGAAACCCCAAACCAACTTTCCTCGGAAATTTCCGAGGAAATTCCGAGGAACTAGGGGTTTTTAACCGAAAACAATGTTTTGCGGATTGAATAACACGTATGTAATCTTCATCAAGTGTCTTAAGCAGATTATGAAGTAAAAAATTGGTGTTTTACCCGATAACAAACACTTTTACGATTGCATGAACGAAAACCAAACAACATAAGATAAACATTATACACTTTAATAAAAGGTAAAGGGAATACTTACAATTATTTTTGAAATTTTGTTATTTCATGGTTTATGATCATCTATACAAAGAATCCTCAATGGTATGCATTACATTTGTATAAGAAATGATATAGGGCAAAAAAATTGATGTTTTGAAACCCCAAACCAACTTTCCTCGGAATTTCCTCGGAAATTTCCGAGGAAATTCCGAGGAACTAGGGGTTTTTAACCGAAAACAACGTTTTGCAGATTGAATAACACGTATATAACCTTCATTAAGTGTCTTAAGCAGATTATAAAGTAAAAAATTGGTGTTTTACCCAATAACAAACACTTTTACGATTGCATGAACGAAAACCACACAACATAAGATAAACGTTATACACTTTAATAAACGGTAAAGGGAATACTTACAATTATTTTTGAAATTTTGTTATTTCAATGGTTATGATCATCTATACAAAGAATCCTCAATGGTATGCATTACATTTGTATAAGAAATGATATAGGGAAAAAATTGATGTTTTGAAACCCCAAACCAACTTTCATCGGAATTTCCGGAATTCCGAGGAAAGTTGGTTCCTTGGAATATTTTCATTTACCCGGGCAACCCTAGCCGCCAAATATTTCACGAAAAGTAAACCGAGGAAATTCCGAGGAACTTGTTAAATAATTCCGAGGAAATTCCGACGGAAAATGTCCGTCGGACCCCTCATTTTATTAGGTTTTGCCCGATCCTTCTTCCCCATTTCTCTCTTCCTCTCCTCTCTTCCTCTCCGCCGCGAACACTCTTCCTCCGTCGATTTCCGGCGAATCCAACCGTTTGATTCCTCAATTTCATTCTCAAATCATGTAAGCACCCTATCCCTCTCTCTTTTCTTCAAAAATCTAGTTGTATTATGTTGTGTTATAATTTTTAGAGATTTTTCTTAGGGTGAATGGTAGAGTAGTGTATTGAGAGTTTGATTATGGTTTTAGGGTTTAGGATTGTGATTATTTGTTGTATTCAATTGATTTGGATTTTTTTTAAGTTTGATTTGGTTATAAAAATCGAATTAATAATTATGTATATATAATATGAAAACTTTTTTTGTATATAAAATCTATTTTTTGTGATTAAAACTATTATTTGTAATTATTAAACAATTTTTTATTGATTAAAACTATTATTTGTAATTATTCAACAATTTTGTATTGATTAAAACTATTTTTAGTAATTATTAAATATTTTTTATTGATTTAAACTATTTTTAGTAATTATTAAACTATTTTTTATTTATTAAAACTATTATTTGTAATTATTAAACTATTTTTTATTGATTAAAACTATTTTTTGTTATTATTAAACTATTTTTTATTGATTAAAACTATTTTTTGTAATTATTAAACTATTTTTTATTTATTAAAATTATAATTTGTAATTATTAAAACTATTTACAGGTCTTATGATGATCAGCCCCTGCCTCGAACTCGAGCTCGTCGTTTCTCATCACGAGGTCGTGGTGGTTCGGGGAACCACTCTCCGGATTCGTCCAGCCACCCTCGGGAATCCGCATCGCCCACAGAAGAGGCTGAACGACCAAATGCTGGAGATGATGAAGAGGATATACGCGAACGAGGTGTTCACGAACGTGCAAGACCCGTAGTTTTTTTATTTCAAAAACTCGAATTGTTGAATTTTTATTTGTACAACTTTGAATATTATCTAATATGTTTTCAATATTAATTTTAATTTTATATTTTCGAATTTAAATTAAAAAAAATTATAATTTTTTTTAAAAAATCAATTTTTTGGAAATTCCGAGGAACGGGATCCCTCAGAAATTTCCGAGGAATGATTCCCTTGGAAATTTCCGAGGAACGGTTCCTCGGAATCTTTCCAAGGAATTTTCTGAGGGAACCTGTTCCTCGGAATTTTCCGAGGGATGCACTTCCTCGGTATTTCGTCGGAATTTTCCGAGAGAATTCCAAGGAAAAATGAATTTCCGAGGAAATATTTCCGAGGACATCTATCGTCGGTATTTCCTCGGAATAACATTTTTCCGAGGAAATACCGGCAATTATAGCCGTTAGTATGCCGCTGTTTTCTTGTAGTGGAATCACATCCCGATAGGTCACTCATCATTCCACTACTCCAACCAAAGCCCACGTAACTCTATAGTTTAAATGGATGTGCTTCCGAGAAAAATAAATACACTTTAGTGAAATAGATAACCAAATAAATTGTTTTAAACTTTTTCACATATACCAAAAATCGGAATGTTACACTAAAGTATTCATTTTATAAAAATGATTTACAGCTATATAAAATATATGTCACCATGGCGAGAATTTAGACAACATTAATGTACTAAAATTTATACGAACTATATGTATTATAGCGACATTCATGAATTAATAAGTGGTATTTTGCTAACAATATCAACAGAATTCTATAGCTAAAATGTGTCGACATGGAATACAACAAATTCTAATGACATCTTGAATGTTGTCAGTTATACAACATTGCATTTAAATAATTCATCTATGTATTTTTTATGATCATTGAATGCGTATTATGCTTTGTTTAGTTAGCTCGAAAGACATTCTATCAAATGTTGTTGGATAATCTGATCAACGCTTTTTTCCTTATCAGAACTATATTGATAACATTTATACTTTAAGCATATTGTTACTTAATAAATATAAATTGTGTAATATTAATATATTAATATTATTTTGATGTTTTATTATGCAGTAACATATATTATATGTAGTTGAAAACCACTTTTTATCTACCTATCTATCTATATATATATACTCTTCTATATATTATTTGAGAAATCAATTTAATAATTTTTGCTTTCGTGTCAATCAATGGTGAAGTTTTGAAAAATTATTATAATTTTATTGGTCGATAATTTTTAATTATTTAATTACATTTAAAATAAAAGTTAAGTCTATAACCAATTAATATTATGTGCCAAATAATCTAAATGATATTACAAATAATAATTTATGGTAATTAATTGTCAACATTATAGAAAAATAATGTTTGATTAATTTTTTCTCATGTTTATAAACTATTTGATTAATTGTTTCTTATATTTATAAACTATATAAAATAATGATGATTTTTTTTAAAAAAAAATCAATATAAATAATTTCATACTATGTTCAATTTTTTCATATTCTTAGATAGATACTTATATAATATATAATCTATTATAATAATTATTAATGTCTTATTATGTCCCTACATGATTTATAAATCATTTATAGTTTTTAAACTAATTCAAAAAAATATTTATTATGGTTTCAATAATTATTTTATTAGAATTTTAAAATATTTTATAAGAGCATATTAAAAGTCAGAATCCTACTTATATATTAATTGAGAAGTCACTTAAATGATTTTTACTTATGTGTCACTCATAAGTGAAAATTCAAAAAATAGTTATAATTTGATTGATTGATGACATTTATTAATTGTTTATTTTAATCAGATCTATATATAAGGTACACTCTAGGCCTAACTAATACAAGTTACCAAAACACATAAATAAGATTAAAAATAATTATTTATGATAACTAATAGTATAATTATAGAAAAATATATGATGTTTTGTCAATATGTTTATTTTTATCAATTATTTAATTAAAATAAAATAATTTAATATAATTATTACAGAAATAAATATAGTGGGTGTATATTATTATATAAAGAATTAGATTTGTATGAAAGACATTGATAGAAATTTTTATGTTTTTTTAAACCCACACATGATTTGCAAATCATTTATGGAGATTTAGATGTTATTTATAAAAAAATTATAAATATTTTTATTCTGGTTTACGAAATCATTTTATTAATTTAAAAAAAATTCTTTAAAATAAATAGAAAAAATCAAAAAAAATCAGAGAAACATAAGTAAATAAATCAGTAAAGATGATGCGGAGCTACAAAAACTTCTGATGATCATTTTGGAGCTACTAAAAAAAATTATTTTTCTCTCTGAAGATTAAAGTAATTTTTCGTTTTACATGTAAAAGAAATAAAAAAATTCAATTAAAATATTTGTTTCATGAAGAACAAAACTTTTTAGTAACTTGGATTTATGTTGATTAAATATCTTAAATCTTAAAGCTCTTCTTGAAAATATACTAAAATTTTTGTTTATCAAACTATTTGAACTTAAAAGTTAAAATATTTGATATTTTTAATTATTAGTCAAAATTATAATATTTTCTTTGTATAATATTATTATCCGTAAAATTACGGACAAACACCTGGTATATATATAATACTAAAAAGAAGATATTTTGCACCTGATATATATATATATATATGTATTTTTGTAACCAAGTGGTCTTGGCCTAGTGGTAGAGGGGTTATGGCTGGAGTTTCCGTCATGGGTTCAATTTCTTTTGGCCACCCATAGACGTTTTAAGTGGCAAGAAAACCCGGATTTCTAGGACGCCACCGAACCTGAGTTTGACACTGGTT